>JBBYHQ010295755.1:0-20954 GCA_038382645.1 Spergularia azorica | reverse complement strand
TCTAGCTCAAAAACACGCGTGTGATCTCAGCCTTTAGATGATCTTGATCGAACGGTCCCTATAACTTCTGACCTTCTGACAAAATTTACTTCTGACCGGATGCGGCCCCTATAATATATATATATATATATATATATATATATATATATATAAATACAATCAGCGCCATGTCATAGCTGACGTCAACATGCAACATTTTAGGCAGTAGAATCTCCAGAAAAAATGATAATTTCCTTAATTAAATGATAATTTAACTAATTAAATATGTGATATATTAATCAGCATAATTTCACAACAGTATCGCAGGAAATATTTTATAGAACTACAATATAATCTGAAAAAATCCAAAGTATCATAAAATATCCCATATAACCAAAATTTATGAGGAATGTAATCAAATTTTTTAAAATTAATGAAACAAATAATATCAATTACCATAAACAAAAAGAAAATCTGCAACAACTATGGCACTTTCCATAACTATTTTTAATCTAAGATAAAATATAATTACACAAAATTATAATTTAAGAAACTATGTCAAATCATACCGAAATAAAATGGCAAAATCTTTACAATTTTTTGAAAAAAAAATAAAGAAAATAAAAAAATTACCATGAATACTAGAATTCGTATAAAAAAAATCTATTTATACATGATTAAATTACCAATAATAATAAGTAGCATATTTTTTTGCAAAGATTCTAGGGATATGCCAATTTCACACTTTACCCTACCAATATAAAAAGACAACAACAAACAATAATTTCATAGTAGCAAAGATTGTATCATCCTTATTATTACTTCTATCTTCTACTCTCATGCATGCACTCTCTACCTAACTAATCCTTTAAGAACATACCTTTTATTTTGTTCATATCTTTTTTATTTGATTCTAACATAATTCTAGCCATCTGTAACTTTGTAATTAGATTAATTGAAGATCGTTGTTTTTTCTGCATCATTTGATTTATGAAAATGAAATAAGTGTATTTGTGTTCAATCCTCATCATTTATAAGTTATATTGTTTAATTGTGTGTATTCCTACTTCTACGAACTTTTCATGTTCATTAGTTTAACACTAGATGTTCATCACAAAATCAATGTTCATTAAATTTAAATTCAATGTTCATAAATTACATTATATTTATCAATTTCTTATATGTTCATTATTTGATTACCCTAAAAAATCAGCCGCGTAAAAAGCGAACATTTCAAAGTTTTAGGCAAGAAAATCTCCGTGATTATATTGAGCAACAAATTTTAAAAATATAATTTCCATAAAAATGTGTAACAGAAGGTACTATCCTAAAATAAAATCAATGGAAATGACAAAATAATCTGAACAAATTAAAAGTATCCTAAAAGATATCAATTTATGCTCCTACAATAATCCAAGATATTATATATTGGATAAATAAAAAAGTTCCCAAAATAAATACTATAAAGTTGAAAATTTGGGAAAGAAACAATTTTCTGCGCAACAAAAACTGATTGTAAGGTTATAAAATATGAATAATATACTGCGATTTCATGTTAAGACAATAAAATCTGAATAATATATATATAGCTAGAAAAGGAAAAAATAATTCCCTACGGCAGTAAAATCTAGTTTTAAGGTTATAAAATATGAATAATATATTGTAATTTTCAAGTTAAGACAATAAAATCTGAATAATATATTGCTAGAAGAGGAAAAAATAATTTCTAAATTTTCTATATTACACTCGGTAAATTAGAAACCTGTCATATACGGGATAGATCAGATAATTCCCATAATCAGATAAAATTTACTTAGAAATAGGAAATCACACTTAATAAATTCCATTGAAATGACATTTCTTGAATTAACATCTGTGATATTATACAGTATAGTAAAGGAAATCGCTCTCCATATTTAGCCATCTCTAATAGACGAATATTATAAAGGTAATACGGAATATTCCAACATATCAGTCACTGGATAAATTGAATAATTCGCAGATTAAGAAATATACCATTTGTTTTATTAGGAAAATATACAATTGACATATTCTTTGCAATCAATCATATATATCATTCTAAAGTTCGAAATCACATTCTTATAAAATAAAATCAAATATTTTAATTTACGGAAATTATAGGGGTTGGGTATTCGGAAATAAGGTACAAAATAATTTGGAAATAAGTCCTAGATATGTTGTTTAACTTAGAGATCAACATGTACGGTAGATTACACCCAAATGTACATGCATCAAAATGAGTTCGGGTTAATACATATCACCGGTCATATAAAGCGGGTTCATAACTAAAAATTTGGGTTACGGGACATAAAAGCGGGTCATAACCTAAAAAATATGAGTATCCAAACAGAGTCTGGTTCGAGCCATGAAACTCAGGAAGGCTTAATTTTAGAACTCAAATACGGGTCAATTAGTTGGGTCAATTTAAGCCCAAAAGTATGTGTATCAAAATGGTTCGAGTTAATACAGTTTACGTGTCAAAATAACGGGTTCATGACCCTAAAATAACAGGGTCATAACCCGTAATGCCAGTTACGGGCCATAAAAGTAGGTTCATGGCCCAAAAACCAAAAAATATTTTACACGTCAAAGATCATGTCTCCTTTTTTTTTTACAGTACAATACCAGTTATCGTTCCTAATTTTTATGCGTATTGCTTATATGCAAATAAAATCTTATTACAACAGCCCGTGAATTTTTTTCAAGAGTTCAACTAACTTTATCTTATTTAGGGGTCAAATCGGTAAACAGATCGGGTCAAGTTAGACAAACCATTGGGGTAAAATTGAATATGCGTATGTAGAGGTCATGTACGGGTCCTAAATAGTGGTTTCATGATTTAGAAAACCCGAGGTCGAATTGGGTTGAGAAATTAAATTAGGTTTATTAACCTTTCAATTAAGCGGTCTAACTATGTTCAAACTAATGTTTTATCATACACATTTATTAATTTGGTAACCCAAATAGTATTATCATTTTCTCTTTGTCATATTATGGTGGTGTTGTATTTTATTGTATTATTTTCTTTTTCTCTTTATCCTTTTATAGTTCAAGACCAGATATACGCATTTTTTTCCTAAAAAATTATTAATAACATAATTATCATTTTGTCGAGTCTTAAACATTTGCTTTTTAACGGCTTTGTCACACTGTCTAAATGGCAGCCCGTGCAATTTTGCACGGGTATTAAACTAGTATATATATATTATATAATTAGTGGTGCATTTGAAGCGCTCTCAGGCCGTCCACATCAGCGGTGACATCAGCGACACATCATAGCTTATGTCATCTGCCAGTTTTTAACAATTAAATAATCTAAGAGAATAATTAACATTCCCAAAATATTATCGATTTAAGCTGCGAAATCATGAGAAAAATAGGAAGCAATCTTTGGAGAAGAATCCATATACAATCAGTATATGGTACCCCGGGGGTACGTAGCTCTAGGTACCCCCCGGTTCAAGTGGTATATAATGAACGAAAATTGAAAACTAATGAGTGAAAGTTGGGAAATAATGATTGGAATAAAGTTGTATATAATGATTGAAAATTCAGAAATAATGACTGAAATAAATAATGACTATAATGTTATATATAATGAGTGAAAATCGGAAGATAATGAGTGAAAATTGAGAAATAATGAGTAAAAATTGTAAAATAATGAGTAAAAGTATATAACGAGTGAAAATTGTAAAATAATGAGGGAAAGTAAATAATGACCATAATGTGGTATATAATGAGTGGACAGTTAACCGGGGGGTACGTAGCTCTAGGTACCCCTGGGGTACCTAATAATTTGTGATCCATATATAGCCGAAATTTAAAAAATGCCATAGAATTTGTCCGAATTTTTTTGTAAATGTTAAGGAATAATTAAAATTTAATTAATTCCATTGAAATTACTAATCCTGCTTTTCATTTAGGAAAATATTTCTAAAAAATCTGTTTTGTATCCTTAATTAAAAAAATTAACTCCAATCTTCGCTCTAATTAGCAAAATATTTATCAAGAATTATCACGCTAGAAAATAGAAACTTTAGGAAATATTATAATTGACGAGGTATTAAAAATCTTGACCAATAATCATCCGCATGAATAATTGAGATATGGCTAAAGAAGGTATTTATTCCCTTAAAATACGTATATACTAGTCGTTGACCCATGCAAAATTGCACGGGATGTTCTATTTCGATACACTTTCATACTGTTAACTCACATTGCTTTAATGGAGTCTAAGTATCATTTTTTAAAAAAAGAAAATGAAAATTAATTAAATTAGAATAACATAAAATTTCTTTAAAAGTGCTTTAACGGATTAATATTTTTTGAACTTTTAGAATGTCTGTGATTACACACACGGCATGACCCCACGGAGATTGTGCTCTTCGTGCTTGATCAATCAATAAGTAAACCCGAAAACGATAAGACGACCAAAGAGAGATTCATCAGTTGTTAAGATATGCACAAAATCCCATCAATACTAAATTAATAATTGTAAGAATTTTTGAGGACGAATTTTTGGGGTTTGAAGGTATATAGAGTGAAGGATATAGTAGAGACTAATCATTCTTATATTCTGACTCCATTACGTAAATATCTTGTTGCCTAATTTGTAGCACAATCAAATAACTAAATTCCTTAATTTGATATATGAATCTTATAATTCCCCTTTTATGTGCAAAATGCCTCAATTATCTAGTCTAATTTTGTGCTAAATTTGACCAGTTTTATTTTTTTACCAAATGTATGGCTGATTGTTTCCATATATTATGGTGTATATATTATTTTTGCATATTATATCAGTATATATTATTTTACATAATATATATATATATATATATATATATATATTATATACCGTGTATAATTCAAAATTTGGTAATCTATTTTAGAAAATATTTCTTTTTTAAATGTTTAGTTTCCTAATCAATTTTATACGGCTCAATATTCTTGTTTTTATTTTCAGATTTCATGTAGTATTGATGGAAGATCCAATTTTATTAATCAGGGACATTATTACTGGATAATTTTCGGCCCATTTTTTTTTAAAATTACTATCATAGAAAATAAACTATAAAACTTCTTAAAACAAATTTTTTTTCCAATCTACATTTTTTCGGCCCATTATAAGTAATTTTTACTGAAGTTAATACTTAAAACAATTTTTTTTCCAATCTACATTTTTTCGGCCCATTATAAGTAATTTTTACTGAAGTTAATACTGAAGTTCCTATAATATACTGTAATAAATTTTATTCATTCCTTGTTTATAATCATATTTGCGGTACATGTGAAACTATTCTGAAAATTATGATTTGATTCCGTTTTATGTGCAAAAGAATTTCGAAAATTATAATTTGATTAGTTATTTAGCCCGTGCAATATTGCACGGGGTGTTCTACCAAAATGTTATGTCTACCTGATTTGAAATTTCAGTTTACTATTACTTATACTATTATAATTTATAATAAGTTTAACACGTTGAAGTATATGTGGTAATAAGTATCCAAAGTCCAAACAACACATTATGGTCGGTCATACCAAAATTAGAACAACGTACCAAACAATGTGTTACCCATGCGAGCTATCCGATTGTTTGTGTCAAGATCACTACTATCTATCAAATCCCTACAATGTTTACCCATGCAAAATTACACAGGTTGTTATGTGTTTAGTAGGTCAGATAAGAAATGCAATTACCCTATAAACCACACTCAGTGTTACCCGTGCACAATGTCATATAAGAATTGCAATTACCCACAATGTTTAAATGTTAGATACAATAATTACTTTAGTTGCGTGAATGGATGTAATAATAATAATAATAATAATAATAATAATAATAATAAAAAGCAGGACATGCCTTGTTAGAATTGTGAAAAGCTTAACTGACCTAGTAATTTGATCTATTATGACCCACTTTTTATAGAGACTGTACCGACTTTCTATGACTTTTAGTGACCTGAACCTATGTTTAGACCTATATATTCAAGACTTGACCCATTATCCCAATTTGACCAGTAATTAACGCAAAAATGAGATAAAAAAATTAGGCCGAAATGCAGTAGTTAAAAATAAATTCAATATAAACTAAATTTAGTCTGGTTTAATTATAAAATTTGAAAGTAATGTGTATAATAAAAATGTTATTATCATGTGTATTGAAAGATTATGACGAAAAAGGGCACAATGATGTATGTTCACACGCATTCTGAAATAATATGACACCACATGAACCCTCCCCCAAATTGACCCAAACATGTTATTGACTCGAGTTTTATTTTATATGACCAACATGTTTATCATTATGACATTAGACTTGTCAAGAGTTTAACCGATAGGATAACTCCACCGCGCTATTAATTCTGGGTCGAGTTAGTATAATAAATAGTTTTTGTAAAAATATTTTAACACAAATAATAACTTTGTTTTCTACCATAAAGGTTCCATTCTTCGAATAATTATCGAAATATATGATAATACTAATTTTATTTATAAAGAACAAATCGATGCACATTTAAAAAACATAGCACGACCGAATAAGACTTGTCAAAGTTAACCAATAAGGTAATAGAAACGACCTGCTTAACCTACCTTAGACCAGCTTTTTCTACACGCATCGTGAACCTTATTTACCCCCTATCACCTAGTTTCACGAACCCGTGTTAAATTATATTGGGAATTAATTCTATTTAAATTATGTGTTACAATAGAATATACACTTAATTAAATAACCTCAGAAAAAAGAATATAGACTTAATTAATAAAGTTGATAATGCTATTTTGAAATTAGTCATGCTTATACATCCACAAATCAGCACCAAAAAGCAATGTAAGAGATAAAACAATAGACTCGTCAAAAGTTTTGGTAGTTTGATGAACTCGCCTTTTGCAACCCTCGACCCGACTTTTGGGTCAAGTCCCCAATATTTTTTGGACCACGAACCCGTTAATTATTAGATCATCAACCAGCCATTTCTGGTCATGACTCGAACCCATTTGATACGAATTTATTAGGACATACCTGCCTTGATCAATTGACTTGACTTGACCCGTAATTAAGAAAAAAATGAAGTCCAAAGATATACTTTAGAAGAAAATGCGATATAACTCATGACGGGATGTGACATTAAGTAGATACTTAATTGATTGTTTTTGTTTTTCACTGATTGGACAATCACAATAATATGGTTAATTTGATCAAAAACTAAAAAGAAGCAAACCCGTATTTTTTATGGGTTTGTGTTTGATTTTAACAACAACCAAGCCTTACTCACCAAATAATTTGGGGTTAGCGTTTTTTTTTTAATCGTAAATAAATAAAAGTATATAATATATACTAATTTAAATGTGGAATAGATATTAATATTCAATTTTAAATAATGGTGAATAAAATGGCCCAATGTTTAAGTTTCGCCCATGTAATATAGTGGCAATGTTGACCCGTGAAAATTACGCGAATTGTTATATAATATTCACAATTTTGTTTATACTATTATGTTTAATTAATTATTCCAATAAAATCTGCATTATTTACCACTTTTGGTAAAACCCCCAAATTAATCAAATTGATTGTAACCATGTCATACCATATTGATCCGCCAACTTACACCCACTCGTTGGTCCCTTCCCCGTTTACCGGCACCAGCAACTCCTCTGCGTGCTCTTCGACATCAGCACCAACTTATTCTGTTCAGGGAACACCAACTGCTGCTCCACGCTCCTTAGTGACGACCTCGGCCTTAACTCTCGGACTGGTTGTTCTGGGCGCGACAGACGTCATCCATCGGCTTATCATCGTCGTTTTAATCTCCGGCGACTTTACTCGAGCCGCGTGCCTTCATCCCCATCTGCTCCTTCCTTTTCGGAGCTTGGTTTAGGCGAGTTGTATAGCGCGCAGCTACAGGGCGCTTCTGGGCTTAGTCTTCTATCGCCGTTGTTCTCGTCGGCGACTGGTATGCACAATTGTACCGTTGTACAGCATTCTGTCTAACGCCATGGTATGAACAATTGTACCATTGTACAACATTCAGTCTAATGCCATTGTTTGATTGTTTCACATCTGACAAATCATAGCATGCATTTAACTAAAAATACATATGAGCAAAAAGTTAAAATTAGCTTTGGCCCGATTAGTATGTACCTCGTTAATTACGATTGCCTTCCTCTTCGTGATCTCTTCTTTTAATTTAGCTTCATTTCAATCTTCTAAACACGTCGTCAATCTAAACGCAAAATTGGATCACGGCCACGAAAAATTGTTCATTGGTAGATGCAATATTAGATTAAAGAAGAGCAGGAAAACATTTCAGAAGACTGGCACACCTGCAATTCCGACAAGTTTTGCTTAACCATTGGCTCAAATCTTCATGCAATTTAATACTGCAATTTACAATAAACCAAATGAGTAAAAATGGTTCGAACTGAATACCATAAATCTCACCAACAAATTTGTAAGGTTTAGGGGTTTTATAGGGGGTTGTAAGCCAAAAGTCTAGAAACTAAATAAAGAGTACGTGTAAATCTCCATGTTTTAATCATATCAGGAACTTTCAAGCTGCAAATTCAAAAGAAATTAAAATGAAATTGAATAATAGTGACAGGATATTTTTATTTGCACGAAATAATGTTGAAGTTTATCACGAATATAATTAAGGGATTGGCGAAATTATGTCCTTAATTAAAAAATGATGATGTACTGTTGTGGTAGCCGGCTACCACTACTTCTGGGAGAACAGATGATGATGACGACGATTGGAATTAGTGAGGATGATAATTGATGAAGACATAGGTAATTAAAATCAAGTGAGTTCAGTATAGAAATAAAAAAAGATGGCGAGAAATTAAGAGTCGATGAGGAGGTTTCTGAATTGATAGGGTTAATGATATTCGTTTTTATTCTCGAAAATTTTGTTTCCAGATTAATGAGATATTACTAATTAAATTCTATGCACTAATATATGACAGAAAATATTTGTTTCCTAGATTGTAGCTTAATCTGAATTTATTTTCGTTATTCCCAATTTTTTTTTATTGTGTTTTCCGTCTTTTTATGGAAATGATGGATTAGTTGCTATTTGCCAGATTGTTTCTAAATCAAAACTGGGAAGTTCCTGTTAATATGGAAAAGAATATTAATTGATAGGAAAATATAGTATCAGTTTTGTAAATGTAAAGATTTGTATAAGGAAATGGTATTTTATTTTACCGTATTTGCGTCAATCATATAAATATGATTTTCGTAATTTTGGCAAACTGTCGTATTTAATAATCGGCATAAAGGCGTGTGGTTATCACACTCACGCGTTTTAGTATTAGTGGTATTTCGAGAAGTTTTCATTTGACATCAGCAACCGCGTGACATCCTAGGTGGACATGCTTAGGAGTTCTTAAATCCACCGTATATATATATTATTTCGTTTTATGTTGAGGCTAATTCCATATTCCATATTCATTTATAAATATTTTATTTTATTTTTCGCCTATGGCTGACAATATTCCGGAATATTTTTTTTAATGTATACTTTTTATAAATAAGTGCCTGAAAGTTTTTGCAAAATCTCGCCGCATTTTTATTTTTTCCTAACTTTGCGGATTTATAGATTATATTTTGGGGATTTTTATTTATCTAGTAAATGGCCATTATCATAAAACAGGTCAATCAAATAGAATTTCTATTAGGTAAATACAATTTGAAGACAATACTCAAATCATACGGCTATTTTTCTTTCTCAATTGATCTTAGTATATTTTTTCATATTAAATTAAGAAATATTTTAAACATCCTGGAATAATTATGTGTTATTTTCTAGCGTAATAATTCTTGATAAATATTTAGTTAATTAGTGCAATAATTGGAGTTAATTAAGAAAACAAAACAGATTTTTTTGAAATATTCTTTTTTTTCGAAAATTTGAATGATGCGTGATAATTCTTGTTTTTTTCGGAAATATGTCATATCTTTATATATAAAGTTGTTAATTATATATGGACACATAATTAAAAAAAGTCATAGAGCTGGAGAGCTTCTCTTGAGCTTGTCCGTACGAAAGCTCATCCATGGCGGGAGGACGAGGGCGAGGACAGCCGCCAAAGCAAAGACCACCACAACAACCGATTTTTTCCAGCGATCATTCCGACACTGAAATCGAGCCAAATAATGAAGCACAGAGTGAGAAAACACAAACCCAGACAGAAAATGTTCCGCGAACCCCAGTAAGTTTTGCTGATCTTGCTACGCATTTATTGAAATCATCTGACAAAGGGATTATTAGTAGTAATCGAAATATTGAGAAGAATGATGTTGATGTTATGGATGAATTCTCCCCACTAGCGGAAAAAATCAAAACCCCTGAAAATGTTCCTGTTATGAGTGGAGTAGAAAATCCAGTAATTAACCCAAATCCCTCTTGGAAGAACATTGCAAAACCAAAGCCTGGAATGAATTTGTTTTACTGTGAAGAAAGCACATTCTATGAGGAGGTGAAAATAGAAGAAGAGGATATTGAGGATGAATTGAAGCTATGGAAGTATACTCTGGTAGGAAATGTTATTGGTGCAAAGCCTACCCTGAAACAAATCAAGGATTTTGTGGAGAAGGTCTCTCCGAAGACGCAATACTATAAAAAAGGATGGTTTGTGTTCAGACTTGGGTCTCAGGAGGAAGTGGATGAGGTATTGAAAGGAGGACCATGGATGGTAGCTGGGAATTCTCTGATTCTCAAGCAATGGGAACCCCAAATTTCCCAGGAACTTGAACGAATCACCACAGTGCCTGTTTGGGTTTTTCTGCCGGACCTTGACCCTTTTTTCTGGTCAGCTTCTGCATTGAGCAAAATTGCTAGCAAGATTGGGAAGCCACTGTATGCAGATCAGACAACAACTCATAAGACTAAGCTATCATTTGCTCGGGTACTAATTGAGGTTGACATCTCCAAAGAACTGCCACTGAATGTCACAATAAACACACCATACAATGGGATAATTGAACAAAGGGTAGATTATGAATGGGTGACTTTCTTCTGTAAAGGATGTCAGAAGATGGGACATGAAATTTCCAAATGCAGGCATCAGAAACCAAAGCAGCAAGGACCTGTAAAGCAAGTTTACAGGCAAAAGACTGTAACTGAGGTTCAGGATGTTCATAGTGAAGAGCAGAAACAGGATGAAGAGCCTCAGCAGGCACAGCAAGTAATTGAAGAGGAATTTGAGGAAAAAGTAAATGACACCCCCTCACCCACAGCTGATAAAGATAGAGGGAATGAATTCAAAACTGTGGTGAGGAGAACTAGGAAGCATCAGGAAAGTGTGAGTCCACCGGCTGTTATTAGCAACAGATTTGCTAGCCTTAACGTGAGGGTTCCCAGAATAGCTCTTGACAAAGGATTTGCAGCAATTAGCAAAGGTAACAATCAAGAAAAGGAGATGAGAGAAGCAATAGTGGAGAATGTCCCCCCTGACATTCCACAAAAATGAGGATCTTCACATGGAATATAAGAGGGTTAAATACAACCCTCAAACAGCAGGAGGTTAAGCACTTCCTCTGGGTTAATAAAGTAGATATAGTAGGGGTTTTGGAGACAAAAATAAAAGTAAGCAACTCAGATAAGCTTACAAAAGGGTTATTTAGGCACTTTGCTTATGACAATAATTATTCTGCCAATATCAGTGGTAGGATATGGCTTTTCTGGAATCCACAGTTAGTGAATTTTGTGAAAATTCAAGAATCAGATCAATTCATCCATGGGAAACTTAAACACCTGACCTCACATCAGTCCACTAATATTACTTTTGTTTATGCAAGTAATGATGCCAAGCAGAGGAGAAATTTGTGGAAGGACCTTTGTGGGTTAAAATGTAAGGATCCCTGGATTGTTATTGGTGACTTCAATATTGTAAGATCAGATTTGGAGAGAATTGGCAAATCTCCTCCAAATGTGATGGATATGGCTGAATTCAATGAATGTCTTATGGACAGTGAATTGGAAGACCTCAATGGGCATGGGTGTGACTTTACATGGACTAACGAGCAGTCTGGTGATCATAGGATGTGGGAAAAGTTGGACAGAGCACTAGTAAACTCAAGCTGGGTATCCTCTCACCCAGCTTCCTATGCCGATTATCTAGCATCAGGTATCTCAGACCATTCTCCCATCATTGTAACAATTGGAGTGATTGAGAGAGTGAAAAAAGGCTTCCAATTTCTTAACTGCTGGAGAGAACATCCTAGCTACAATATATTGGTTGAGGAAGCTTGGAAGAAGTCAGTGAAAGGTTCCCCAATGCACAGAGTATTCCAGAAGCTAAAGGAGGTAAAAAGGAGCTTAATTACTCTCAATAAGGATTACTTTTCAAATCTCCCTGAGAGAGTCAGAAAGTGTAGGGAAGATCTTGAGACTTGCCAGAAGAAGATTCAAAACAATCCACAAGATGCCTTACTTCTAGAGGAGGAAAAGCAGTTGATAGAAAGTTTTTGCAATATAAAGCAAGCTGAAATTAGTATGTTGCATCAGAGAGCCAAAATTCATGACATTAAGCATACTGATTGCAGCTCAAGTTACTTCTACTCAAAAATTGCAGCAAGAAAGAGTCAAAATTTGATAGGGAAAGTTATAGGAATGGATGGGCAGTTATATGATAGTCAAGAGGGGATAGTGGAGGCTTTTGTCTCTTACTATAAGAGTCTCTTGGGCACTCCTAAGGATGTTATTCCTCTTGAGGCTGACTTTATTAGTAGAGGGGCTTGTGTATCAAATGAGTGGGCTTCAAGGCTGATTTCCCCCATTACAAAACAGGAGATAGTTGATGCTCTAAAGGGTATACATCCAAACAAAAGTCCAGGGCATGATGGTTTCTCAGCTGGGTTTTTTCAACATTCGTGGGAGGTAATAAAGGAGGACATCATGAAGGCTGTTCAGCATTTCTTCACCACTGGGAAAATGGAGAAACAGGCAAACACTACTGTCATAGCTCTTATCCCAAAGAAGCTTAATGCAAACACTGACATGGATTTCAGACCCATAGCTTGTTGTACAACTATATGCAAGCTAATCAGTAAAATCTTGGCCAAAAGAATTCAAGAGGTGCTCCCAAAGTTGATTGGTGATGAACAAACTGCATTGGTCAAAAGCAGATGCATTTTTGACATCTTGGTCTCTCGAGCTCTTATTAAGGGGTATAGCAGAAAGAACATATCCCCAAGATGTCTTATGAAGGTGGATATCAAAAAGGCTTTCGATTCAGTTAACTGGAGCTTTGTGGAAGAGATGATGAAAGCTTTAAGGTTTCCTCTGTTTATAAAATGGATTATGGGATGCATTTCTACCACCTGGTACACACTGAAAATAAATGGCATAGCTCAGGGGTTTTTCAAAGGGGAGTGTGGAATAAGGTAAGGTGATCCCCTGTCTCCATACTTATTTGTGCTAAGTATGGAAATTTTTTCAAGATACATGAGAGTAATTCATAAGAAAAGCCTGTTTTCTTATCATCCTACATGCTCAAGGATAAAATTAACACACATGATCTTTGCTGATGACCTTCTGCTTTTCACAAGAGGGGATGTGCCCTCAGTTGCAGCAGCCACTGAGTGCTTGGATATCTTTGCAGCAATCTCTGGTCTAGTGGCAAACCCAATGAAGACTGAGATATACTTTGGGGGTGTGAAAAATGATGTGAAAGAGCAAATCCTAAAGAATACTGGTTTTGCTGAAGGGAGCTTCCCATTCAGATATCTAGGGGTGCCTCTGAACACTGGGAGACTAATCTCGGAAATGTATGTGAGTTTGATCAGTAAAATAAGGCAAGGCATTCAGCATTGGACATCTCAGTTACTCTCATACGCAGGGAAAGTAGAGCTCATAAACTCTATAATAATTTTTGGGATTGAAAACTTTTGGGGAGCTGCTTTCCTCCTGCCAAAGCATATCATAATGCAGATCAACAGGAGCTGCAAGGACTATCTCTGGAATGTTAATGAAGGGAAAAGAAAGTTGATCTTTAAAAGCTGGGCTAGCTCTTGCTCTCCAAAGACAGAGGGAGGTTTTGGGATTAAAGAACTGTTAGCTTGGAATAAAGCTCTCATGGCAAGATGGTTATGGAACATCCTGACAAACAAAGAAGGGCTGTGGAAAAGATGGATTCATGCTTATAAAGTGGACAAAAAGAACATATGGCAGATTACTAATAGTGCCAATGATCCTGAGAGTTGGAAGGGAATGCTTAATGTCAAAGAGGAAATTCTACAAGCAAAAGGAGATCCAATGATTGCCAATCAGCTTGTTCTATCCTGGAGCAAGGGAGGAAAGTTTTGCTTAAAGGATGCCTATAACTTCTTCAGAGTTTCACAGAGGAAAATGAAGGGTCATAGGGTTATTTGGAACACAGCAAACTTCCCTAGGCACAGTTTCATATGCAACCTAGCAGCACAGCAATGTCTCTCCACCACAGATAACCTGGCTAGAAGGGGTATGCAGATAGTTAACAGATGCATACTTTGTAAGGAAGATTCAGAATCGCATCACCATCTTTTCTTCAGCTGCAATTTCACAAAACAACTATGGCAGAAAGTGTTGAGCTGGATAGGAATTAGAAGAAATGGTTGGAGTCTAAAGAGGGAAATACGATGGGGAGATCAGAGCAAACATTTAAGGAGCTGGAAGCACAATTGGTATTGCGTGAGCATCACTGCTTTGGTGTACATGATATGGCAAGAACGTAATTCCCGAATTTTTGGAAACATTGAGCATGATTCAAAATGGATTCTAGAGAAGGTCAAGTTTATAGTTGGAGTAAGATTATTGGCAGCTTCTAAGAATCAATTACATGAGGAGATTGTAGAGCATCTTAATGCTAACTAGTGTGATTTTCTTCTTTTAGTGGTTATCATTTTGTAAAATCTTGTCTTTATTTAATCTTTCCCCTTGATGGATGAATAAAGACTAATCTTTTTTCTACAAAAAAATAAAAAATAAAAAATAAAAAAGTTGTTAATTATCATATCAACAAAATCACTTGGCTCAGTGGTTGAAGTGTTACTATTGTAACGTAAAGGTTACAGATTCAAGCCTTCATAGCTTCACTTTTTGTGAAACTAATGTATTTTGCAATAATGACGTGACAATGACATCAGCAATGACATCATCAGTGATGTGGATGGCCTTAGAAGTGCCCAAAGGTTTGCTTATTAATAATATTATTATTATGATATAATTAACTAGTTTAATACCCGTGCAAAATTGCACGGGCCGCTTGAACATTGACGATTATGTACACGGAATTAAATAATTAATAATACAAAACCATATTATACCTATAGTGCTAATTTTTTTTCTTCTATTTGAACTGATTGTTATTGATAATGTGAGTACAGTGATTTATGGTAGAGATTGTTTGAAAAAAAATAAAAAAACAAAGATGTAATCCCAATACAAAAAAAAATCATTAAAGAAATTAAAATGAAAAATCCAAGTGTCATCACATAAAAAACATAAGAAAGACAAATTATGTTAATAAAAGAGACCACTTTTGTCTTTAATGGCTTTTTAGCTTTTATATACCCTATCAATATTTATGCAATGAGCGATTTCAGTTTACAATATCGTTCATTTTACAACGATTTGTATAGAAAATATAGAATATATGATTGATTGTAAATCTATCGTCAACTTTTTTTTCTTAAATTTGCAGTATTATATAATTTATTCTGGGAATTATTTAGTTTACCCAGTATAGAACAGGTTGTAATATTCTAATTTACTGCGTGTAATATTTTCATTTTAGGACAGTTTCCTATTTTATTTTAGTCACGGAATATGTCATTTTTAATGGAAATTTTGGTATTATATAATCTTATTTTTAATTTAAATAAGGAACATGTCATTTTAAAAATTGACAGATCATACCCACATTAGAAGAATAATATGGAATCATTATAATAATTCTTGTCAAAGGTAACCTGACTTGTTGACCCGTTTAAACCCGTAATTAGCTCATTAAGTTATGCTGATATGTAGTAGCTATACTACTATAGATTAGCCTTGAAATAAGGAGAATCTGTATGCTTCTCAAAACTGTATTTTCGTAGACCTGTTAAAACATAAAAGCTTAAGTAACCAAGTAACTCAACTCAATCTGACTCGATTTTGTTGGGTAATGACAATGCTTTACACAACCTATGAATCCTAACTACCCGAACTTGTCTTAGGGCCTAATTTAATCCGACACATTGACTGGATTAGACACCGTGCAAATTAACCCGTAGTTAACCTCAATCGGACCTGTATGACCCATTTGACATGTCTGATAATTGCATGTAAACCAGATTTGTACTAAATTAAATACCAAACATAGTGTGTATACCAAAATGTGATTACTAAAGTATTTCTATTCATAGTTTGGCAAATACCCATCATGTAAAATGGATTCGATTAACTTGGCTTAGCGATACTAAATTCCTCCAATTATTTACTTGCACAATTGTCTACATTATGTACTCTCTCATGTTTGTCACATCACATCTTTGCCTCAAATGCTAGTTCCACCCTTCCATATGGTTTTTATAAAACAAAAATTTCTCGAGTAAAGTATAGTACAATTTGACAGTTTGATGTCACATTCATGTGCAATTGCTTTCATTTCGATTCTTTGCCGATCTTTAGAGCATGTCGCCAAGTTTCTAAGGCAGAATTTTAGTCGCTCTAACTTATACAGGAGGCCGCTCTTAGTTCTTACTATTGGCGTTCAATGTGTGATTTACATATGTATACCAGTACACTCGAATCTCTAATGCATGATGGATTATAAGCATTGAAGTTGTAAAAACGCAATACTAAAACGATACCATGGAAAAATTGCATCAAAGTGTAATGCTTTTAGTAATAATAAAGTCAACCCATCATATATATCACAATTTAAATTAGCATTCTTTGCTGCCATCAAATAGTTATACTTTTTTGATATTTCTTTAAATGTGGATGTCCTCGGTGTAGACTCTTTAAACAATCTCCAGCCTTGTTTCCACATACAATCAGCTCGAAATCAACTACGATTTGTCCAATAGCCGCACAATTTTCTTTTTTTTTTCTCATTTGGTTTGTTTTATGGCTGCTTTCTATTCTACTGGCTCTGTCGTCTCTTCTTCACAAGAGACTTTTGGTATCGGATCTATACATCCTCCTTGCTTAGTACCAAGAGTTGCGCCATCGATTTTCTTCCTCAACATCGTGCATAATCTTGCTGAATTAACCTCGTATCACGCCTGCATTACACATTTTTCCCACTATAGAATTACAATTACAAGAACAAAGCTAAGACATGCATGCAATGCGTGAAACAATTCAGACAAAGACAAAATTGTGCCACCCCTCCTCATTCCTGCTTTGACTTCTGATTTTCAATTTCCAACTCTCATTGACATCTTGTACCTCTTTATAACTGAATATGGTTTGTTGGGCATGCGAACACAATTGTTGAAGGGCGAAGTAAGAAGTAAATTGGATTATACTACAAAACATAGATCCACAGAGTATATATTAAAAGCAATCAACGACTCCCTAACCGTTAAGAGTCAATGACTCACATCATATGTATAAATCCTCTATAAAAATTACACATCGCCATTAGAACGTACTAATGACAGAAATTAAACTTTACTCATGTATCAAAGCGAAGATTAAGATTGCAAATACGATGCCAAGATTAAGAATACAAATACGATGAGAAGATTAATGATAATGATCCCAGAAATATCATCTGCATTAAAGAAAGAACTACCTGAAAAAATTGAGAAAGATGCAGGTACATAGGTAAAATTTGGCGTGAAATTCGGCTTCCAAATCGGTGAATTTGCTATCGTTCTAATTTTCAGCAACTCATAAGCATATGTCTGTATAATGAAACAACTCGTTAGATTCACAATCAAATGTATAACCTGCCATTTAAGTCAAGCATTTACTAATAAAATTAAATTAATAAAAAAAATAGAAGAAGAAGACACGCGGGTTTAATTTTGAAGAAATAGATGAACTTGTTCCGCGGGTTACCGCAAATTATACCATGCTCCCGGAAGCACACGGAGCATGGGGGTCCTTCTCACAATAGAGGAGTAGGGACCACACTTAAATAGATTTTAAATTATTTTAAGTGTGATCTCTACCCCTCCATTGTGAGAAAGACTACCATGCTCCTTGTGCTCCCGGGAGCATGGTATAAGCATTGGCAGGTTACACACATGCTTTATATATGCATTGATATTTTAGTGGAATTGATCATTCATTTATTCTTCCCTAATTTGTAGTTGATACCAATAACTAAATTTTAGTAGTTTCCGTAAATTTAGGATTTTATAATATTCACTTTGGGAATTACTTGATTTATCTCGTGTATGAATCCTCGGAATATTTCAATATGCCGCTTATAATAGCTGTCTGGTAGAGATACATATATATATGGAGAAAAGAATATTTGAGATTTCTCTATGATATCATATAACGTTAAAGGTTGAAATGGCAGGTTTACATTATTCTATATTAGTACATTATTTTATTATGTGTGAATACATGGAATTGAATATTTTTCCAACCCATTTTTAAAGAAATGATATCGTTTTTTTTCATGGATAAAAATACTGATTCATATATAAGATATTTAACTAAGGAAATTCGCATTTTGTATGCAGATATCTTTATGCAGTTTTCTTTTTTTAGGGTAAGATTACTAATTAAAATATTATGTGATGACATCAGATTTGACGTGGTGCTGATGTCAAATCTGATGTGGATTGCCTAAAATGCTTCTAAATCTACAGTTATTGTATTTATATATACTAGTTTAATACCCGTGCAAAATTGCACGGGCTGTTATATGACATCATGCCATAAGATCTTTTTTATGCTACAATATTAGATCTTAAAAGAGTTATTATTAGCTAGGTTAATAAATGTGTTGAAAAGTTTTTAAAAAATAGGAGGTAAAGATATAAGACCCGTCAAAATCGGAGACTCCAAGAATATCACATGTATCGGGATCCAACCCATTTCGAGGTAATAAACATATATTATTATGACCAATATCCCAATTGATTTGAAGCCATTTCGACCTGCAGATGTTTAGGTCAAATCTGACCCGAGTTGTAGACCCAACCCTTCACCAAGACATAATTAACTAGGCCTAACCCAAAGTATCACAATATATGATGTTTAAATCAAAAACTAATTATATTTTATAATTGTTTATAATTATGCTTTGAAAATTATAAGTACGATTAAAATTTTGTTAAGGTGAATAAAATGGCGCAAGATGTGAATTTTTACCCATATTTTGACCTAACTCGACACGATCCTGTATTATTTGTCTATTTCTAAACCACATGTATATCTTATCAGACCAACCTATTTGACAGGTCTACACGACATAGGTATAGTTGTTCACCCCATGTAATATTAACTATAACTGTTCAATGTTCATCCGTATAATACCATCTATATATGTTACACATCTTGTGTAAAATATTTATTGATTTACATTTAAAATAACTCGACTTGTATTGTAGTAGTAGTATTGAGCAAAGAATATTAGGGTATAGAATGTTTACTTTAGCCCATATATACATGAAAGAATATATGATTGATTGCAAAATCCCTTATCAATTTTTTGTTTTCCTAAATTTGCGGTAATAGGAATTTATTCTGGGAATTTTTTGATTTATCCAATATATGATAGGTTGGAATATTCCGATTTACCGCGTATAAAGCAGTTTTCCTTTTATTGTATTGTGATTCTTGATTAAATTAATGGGTAATGACGTCAGGTTTGACGTGGCGTGAGGTAACATGTAATGTGGACGGTTTAAAATAGTACGAAATTTATCGGTAGTGTTAAGAGACATAAAACAACATATGATTTGAATAAACTAATAATTTGCCCATAGATAATAGTGAAAATATAGCATACGACTGGAATTAACTCACTTATATAATAATACTAGTTTTAACTCCGTACGTTGCACGGTTCAAATAATATATCATTTTTAATGATTTTTATGTTTATAAACAACTACGCTATCATTTCAATTAAAATAATTCATAACAATTGTTGTGATGTTGTTTAAATGTATTTTAAAATATAGATCAATTCCAAAAAAAAAAAAAAACAAAGACAAAGTTGTCTAGATTGTTCATGTTTAAAATATACAACAACATTTGTTATCTATACTCTTAAAAAAACCATTTTTTTTAATAGATATAGTATATAAAGTTGATTTTAAAAATTAAGCATTCCATATCGTAAAATGCATATATAGATCTCAAATTGAAATACATTTCGAATCAAATGAAATGATATGAGTTTAAAAGTTTCGGATAGACATAACTAATTGTATGTCAATTGTCCCTATTTCTATAAGTATAGCTTTATGTAGTTTCACGAAAATGAGAATCTCTGTGTGAATTGTTAATGCATACTCCCTCCGTCCCCCTTTAAATACCCCGCTTTCCCTTTTGAGGAATCTTTATTTAAACACCCCATTTCAAAACTTACTAAAATGAGTAAATTTTCACCACACATCTACACTCCACTATCTCTAAAAATAATAAACAAATCATCTATTATCTCCAAAAATAATAAATAAATTACCCATTGTTCCAAAAAATGATAAACAAATCACCCACTATCTCCAACAATAATAAACAAACCACTCATTATCTCCAATAATAATAAACAAACAAAACTACCTTAATCCAAGTGAAAAAGAGTATGAGGTGTTTAAAGGGGGACGAAGGGAGTATATTCTTTTCCTAAACTCACAAACTCAAAAGATTACAAAGCTCTAAGAAAATTAGAAATGCTTTATACGCGTTGAATGACCACGAAAAAATATTTTTTTTTTTTTTTTGCAAGAAATTTTGTTCTTTTATTCATCCATTGAGGGAATAAACGAACTCCTAACAAAAAAACGC
>JBBYHQ010295738.1:0-20960 GCA_038382645.1 Spergularia azorica | reverse complement strand
CTCAGAGGGCTATAGAAAATGCTATCACCTTGGAAGCATCGAAAGGATGCTTCACGGCCCTTTTGCATTGCTTCTGCGTGAAAACATAGAAATCAGGCATGAGTACCTATAAACAACAAGTTCTCATTCCACATATCGAAAATATTTCATGTAAGGGAAAGAAACAACATGAAATGTTTTTTTGATCCTCCTCCAACTTAAGGATCAGTTTAATTTATTACCCAAGCAAACACTATAGGGAGAATTACACTAAAATCAGATCAAGGATCTCATACAGCTCGATGCTTAATGTTTCTTCTATCCGTTTTACTTGCTTATTAAACCCAATCCGACAGCAACAAGGCCTCAATCTCAAAAGATTATGGAATCGGCTAGAATGAACTGTCATCGAGAATCATAGAAACAAAAGAACAGATAGAGATGAAGGAGAAAAAGGGAGGAAAAAAGAGAGAGAGAAAGAGAAACAAGGGAGAAAAAATTAAGTAAAAAGATGATGAAAACCCCCAAAACAAAAACACACTGGTCCACATGAATCTCGCTACATCCAGGCCCCAGATCCCCTACTCTAATCCGTTCTACCAATACACATACTGCTCTTAATCCCTATCAAGTATCGTCTTCCTAGATCATCCTTTGCAGCTCATCATATCTCCATCATTCAATCCTCTATCGAGGACATCCCTCGATCTTCTTCACTCATGTACGAAACCATTAAGCATGTCTCCCACAGATTATCCTCAGTGAAAGATTGGACATACACTTGCAGAGACAATAATTCACAGAGGGACACAGAGAGTAATCTTCTCTCATAGACACTCAATTCACACAATCGAAAATTCAGCCATCAGCAAACTAAGCATTAACCAACACAGACATCCTTCTTATTCTTTATGTTCCAAAAAACAAGACTATTGCATAACACGCAGAGGCTTATATGTGTCCTAACAAATTCAAATCTCAGACAAATTGATAAGATCACAATCAAGTAGGCAGAAACGAAGACTTAATCATAGCCCTCAACATATAGTTCAGGTTTGCATACCCAGCCAAAGGAAGCTAGATGTGTGTTGGGTTTATCGGTGTTCAGATGGACAAAACATCATAACTCAGATCTTGGATTAACATGCAAATTCAAAATACTTTCAACAAATTACTCAGTGAAAGGCCCGATATAACAAGAAAATTTAATGGATTTAACGCGAGATCTGAAATTTAAAAAAGCAATAATTCTTGGAATCAATTCAAGTGCTTATAAAAAATTGCGATTTAAAACATTAGACCTAGATTTGTTCTTTGATGTAAATCAAACTTTTCAAAGAATCTCTAAAAAAGGTAGCATAAAAGGGCTATGAAGGGAGGAAGAGAGGTGAGGGAAAACGGGAGAGACGGCTCAATTACCTGAGGATTCACAAGGCCTGCGACTATGTTTGAGTTTCCAATCACGATGGACCGGAGAACCATTCTTCTTCTCCATTTCCCTATCTCCGCTATGAAATTTCTCAGATCTAAAGACAAAAGGGGATGACGAAGCTACTAGGCGCAAAAATTGGTCTAAAGGAGTAGACTCTCAGCAAAAGAGGTTGTAACGGAACAAGGGTATGCAGGCAAATGATGTGTGACAAAGTAAGGGTATTTAATACCACCACAAGCGTTATACATACTCAATTTGATCCACTCAGGTCACAACGTTCGATGATATGAAAGGCTACCAAAAGGAGAGAAAAGGTAAGAAACTGTCGAAAGGAGGGAAAAGGAAAGAAACTGTCGAAAGGAGGCAATTAAAAGCTAATCTGATTATACAAGAGTACATACGGTATATGGAACAAGTGAAAACTATAAACCAATAATACCATGTGGAAGGCAGAATCCAAATTGAACGAGTTGGATGTCTAGGACTTCTTTCTAGTGTACAGGAATGTATGCAATACAATCTACCCAAAAAAAAAAAAAAAAAACTATGCACAATAATGTTAGCGGAAACTATTGGTTTCTCCCTAGACCATATAAATCTTCTTTCCTTCTTTGAGGGGAATGGAAATGAGTTTATATCCTTGCAAATACCAAGTAGAAACAAGGAAACAGACATCGATTGAATGGAGAGAGTTGCTTAACATAATCTATCATAACCCAACAACCTCTAATGAAGTTCCCAACTGGGGCAACCTGAAAAAGCTGTGTTCAGCTACCAAAGAAAACCATCAAGGTCAAGAACAAAAATATCACAGGAAAACGAGCTATACCCTTCCACCATAGCCCTTGAATTTTTTTCATTACAGTAAAGCCTACAATATCCATTAAATTATATCAATCTCACTGCAGCAAGTTCTCCAGGTAGAAAGTTACTTAAGAAGTTATAAAATTAATCAGTTTAGATATCTCTCCAAGTCTACCCTCAGGAACATTCATTGCTACCAATTAAAACCAACAAAGCAGTAAACCAATGTCGTCTTATCACTGACATACAGACCTGCTGAAAGATGGCTCAACATCGCTGTCATTTAGCGATCACAAACAAAGTTAGCATTTGTAATTTATCAAGCGCAGGCAACACTCTTCCTCATGTCACATGAGAACTAGAATACATCTACACCAGCAGTCTACCCTTACCCACTATCTGTTACGGATGTCAAAAGCGTCACACAGACAGGTCTTGTCAAAAAAGGAATACTCGAATTATATGTTACCATAAACTATGACACTAGCCCACCGCTAAAATTGAGGGGAAAGCTTATGGTGAGTTTTACAGCACCAAGGAACACAGCGCGGTCAAAAAATTAAAAAAACTCTGAAGTCAGAATGATTATACAGGAAGAGAATATAGCGGTAGGATCCCAGAACGTGCAAGGAAGGCATTTACAGACAACTCTGTTCAGGAAACTAATTATTGCCTTCTTCGTTGGGGTGTGTAATACTCAAGTACTACTCCTGACAATACCAAAGTAAATCAAGCACTGACATTACAAACCCATGGGAAAGAATGGCTCAACACCGCTGTCATTTAAAAATCATTAGCAAAGGTAGATTGTGCACTTCATCAAGCGCAGGCAACACTCTTCCTCAAGTCACATGAGAACTAGAATATATCTACACCGGCAGTCTACCCTTACCCACCATCTGTTAGGAATGTCAAAAGCGTCACACGAACAGGTCTTACTTGAATTGTATAAGAGGAAGTGTATGTTACCATAAACCATGACACTAGCCCACCGCTAAAATTGAGGGGGAAGCTTCTGGTGAGTTTTAAAGCAGCATGCAACACAACACAGTCATACATATAAAAAAAATTAAGTTAGAATGACTATATAGGAAGAAACACCGTGGTAGGGTCCCAGAACGTGCAAGGAAGGCATTTATAAGTGTCAAACGCGTAAACGAATGGGTCTTGTCAATAAAAGGAATACTCAAATTATAAGTGTATGTTACCATACACAGATTCTAGTGAGTTTTACAGCAGCATGGAACACAGCGCAGACTATATTAAGGCACCCCTCAAAAAAGAATCTCAAAGTTAGAATGATTATAGAGGAAGAGAACACCGTAGTGGGGTCCCAGAACGTGCAAGGGAGGCATTTAAAAACAACTCTGTTCAGAAAACTAATTATTGCCTTCTTTGTTGGGGGTGTAATACTGACATACTACTCCTGACAATACCAAAGTAAATCAAGACAGCCTTCCTTCAAAATCATACAGTGCCAGACAGCTTGAGTCCCTTGAGCTCAAGTACAAAAAAAAACCAATCGTGCATACATCCTAACTTATCTTACGGTCACCATTTCAGATGGATAAGGTAAATTTTAGTGTTCTGTTTCCATTTGACAGCAATGCAAATACAAGATAGTATCATCGCCAACCTTTGAAATGCCTCAGCCACAAAACATCATGAATCCACTCAAACCAACTCAGTCCAAACCTGTTTCGTCATCAAACCACTTTAATAATTGGCAGGCTCGTGACAGCACAGGTAAATTACCAAACAACTGTACCAATTTCTAACCAACAACCTCAACTTCACCAGCAAGACATGATCGAGCCAAACACCGATTCCTTCTGCCACTGCTTATCCTCCCCCTACCAGCTATAATTCAACATCCAAAGTTCCGTAAACACAAAGTTTCATTTCACAGAACCCATACCTCTCAATGCCACTCAAAATCAGGCGACAAAAATAGAAACTTCATCAATATAACTTCCCAAGAACTTAGCTCTCAACTCCAAAACCAATATAATTAAAAACCCATATTTCAAAATCAACAATTAACATTGTCATAACACAAAGATCAAAACTTTCACACCTCATCATCATCAAATATAATTGTAATTAACAGAGATTTCATCAACAATAAAACAATTAGAAAGAAAAAAAAAAAAACAAATTAATATGAATAATTACTAACCTGTATTTTCAGGGGCCATCGTGATCTTCAGAGTAAACAGGATCAATTGGCGCGAACATCAGATCTCCCACCAAACTTTTATACCTAAAAAAACACAGAAAAAATCAAATTAATCAAAACCCTTTTCAAATTAACAGCTAAAAGATCAAATTAATTGAACAAATATACAATATGTGCACTGTAAAATTGTGGGTAATGTGTAAAAAGCGTGATTCAGAAGATATTGGGTGAAAATTTGCTCACCAGTTGCGATTGTATAGAGAGAAGGGTTGTCCACAGAAGAAGAGTTTTGTTGGGTCGTGACTCGTGAGATTTTTGTATTTATACTCTACACTTAAAAATAAATATTATTTAGAAAAAAAATGGAAAAAATATTTAATTAATTTATATTTGGACTTTAATTTGATTTTTTTTTTTAGATTAGTATTAAAATACGTTAATTTAAGTTATTTTTATTTATTTTATTTTTGGTACAGATTAATCAATATCAATCTAATGGATGGATAGTATATAAAAGAGAGTTTGAAATGAGAAATATCGACGGTTTATCATTAACAATTCACACGAACAGTTATTAACAAGGGGAATCTATATATATATATAATCTTTATTTTCGTTAGACTCTTTTCATAAAAGTATCTAATAGATTTACGTAACTCCAATGGGAAACTACAAAGTTTTGAAACTAAATTCACAATTCACAAACCACACTTCGTAGACAATGACAAACTACAACAATTGCCAGTTGTAAATAATGATTTGGAAATAAAATAATTGACTTTTAAAACAAAAAAAAACAATTATTTTGAATTTATTTTTATTGTCAAACAATGTTGCCTGAGGAGCAACGTATGTAGCCCGCTAAACTACAAGTTCAGATTTTACTCCAGTAGTACAAGTTATTTATATCATTGGTTTGCCAAACCAAACTACAAAAAAATTTCACCATTGGTTAGTAATACTACTCGATCTAGTCTAAATTTATGGTCTGGTTACTTCTTTTTTTTCCAAGTGAATTACCTATTTAGAAATATTACGAAAACTAGAATATGACTTCCTAAAGTCATGGTAGTTCTCACTCCTCTACCTTGTAGGTTGAGGGTCCATTCTTGACCACCCTCAAGTTCTAAAATTGAGATGAATGTTGTAAACTTGTTATAAGTAATTCTATCCATTCATATAATTTGAGATCACATCAATTTAGATCGGATTTTATAAGCTCCAATAAATTAATTTGATCGATGTTACTAAATCATATGAATTCACAAAAGTCCAAATACTTGATTACCCAGATAAGTTAGTACATTAATCGGCCTAGAATTTGCATCTACATGGATTATATCTTAATTACTTAATATAGTAATATTAGCCTTAGCTTGTGTAAGACACATCAAACATTATAAACGAAAAAGGCACAATGCATATCATATCTACTTATAATATCTCACGAGTCCCGCTGTTTGAATTGCAAGTGGTACTTCTGTAGTACTAGTAGTTAGTCTATCTAAGCTTAGTACAAAGTGAAACAACGTCGTGTACTACCAAGTCTACCCAAAACAAGGTTGAAGCTAAAACTCGCAGAAGTACCATATAATTGTGTACACCGGAACAAGTACATTGCAGTACTTCCTTGTATAGTTGTACCAGAAAGCCGTGATGCGCTATAAAAGCAACATTCTGCCCAAAACATCAAAACCATCTTTACTATTACAAACAAAGAAGGAAGAAGTTTGCGATAGTCACCGGAAATGAGCAGGGTGGCGAAGTCCTACAGGAGCGACCTGATAACACATGGCTAGTAAGGGTTCTTATCCTTAGCAGCTCATGTGTTCTCAGGTCGCCCCTGCCGGCCTTTCTTCACCACAGGAACAAAATCGCTCTAAATCAGGGCGCATCGTTGCGCGCACCATTATGGTCAGTCTCGCTGACTGCTAAATGGTAAGCAGGATACAAGGCGAACTTGCTTCTATGTGTAAAAATTCTAGAATAGAGATGATACATTGTCAAAATTACCAGCACGGAAGCGCAGTGAGTCTTCTGAAAATGACCAAATATATAGAAAGCAAAATTGGGTATGTCAGGCAGCAATAACTTAATACTGTATAGCTTGTGCCTTAACTCTTCTTTGCAGGCACTAAAACACGCAGTCTGGATATGATGTTTTGGGGCTTTTCATCACCTACTTCCTGGTAAAACCCGCCGATTAAAAGCCGGCCTTTAACCCCATCAGATGTCGAAACCACATTTGTATCATCTGGCAGAGGTAAATCAGAACCCTCTGTAGCTCTCAACGTCTTGACGCTCAATTCATCCACTGTCTCAAAATCAGAACCCTCTGTCGGTCTCATTCTCTTGAGGCTCGAGTCATCCACTATCTCAATAGCACTAGCGTCTCTTTTGTTGCAATATTTAGGTTCCGAGATTCCATTGTCATCTGCGGAGGGCAAAGCTGTCTTAGATTCATAACCCATGACATGGTTGAGAACAGGTAGAAAACCAGATGAGCCAAACGCACGAGGTAACATCCCTATAGGACATGGATTCCATGATTTAGCGATAGTCCATATGTTCCCATCCCTTCCATTGGGATCCTGGGTTCGTAAAACATTTGAATTGCCAACTTTTAGACGTTTGAGCATTTCCAACTTTTCTGCCGCTTGACAAATATACTTGTCTTGATTAATAACCTCTTCGGCTTCCACATTGAAAGGATCATCTTTAGAATGCTTAGAATATTGTGAGGTCAGCAAAGAAAGCTTCTGAATTTTTTGGTTCAGATGGCTAGTTCCAACCATTTTCGCCATCACCACGGCTGAACCCAGAAGCTCTTGATTATCAAGATCTGCAACATGAAGACATCTCTTTATGAGCTCGATCAACGCTGCTCTAGAACTGCAACATTCACTCTCTGTATATTTTCCTTCACTTTCATCCACAGATAAATTCAGGCTTTTCAGGACTACCACTAACCAAGTAAAAAGTGAAGAGAGGACCCCAATTCTCTGAGTCTCCAAGTCGTACTGTGATAGGCTGAAGTTTTCGTTACCTAAAATTACCAACAGAGAGCTCAGACAAACAGCACCTAAGAATAAATCAATGAACAAAACAGAGAAGAGCAAGAAAAACTGATTTGGTCATATGCAGTAACTGAGTTACAATTTGAGGAAACAGAAAGAAAAACAAACAGCCAGATGGTTGCTCCGACAACAAAAAAGGAGCAAATAACCTCTCTTCTAATCTAGAATGCCGAAGAAAATGTCCCTCACTATATTAGTTGTCACATTAATTCTGCAATAAAAAGCAAATTAATGTGAAGAACCAAGGCCAAAAGATATTCAATTAACTCCAAGGTATGATTGCTTAGTATATAAAACTGGTTAAAAAGTTGACAAGTAAACAAAGACTAATTTATTGTCAATGTGAACGATGCAGTATACTGAAAGGAATAGATCACTATGTCGAAACATCTTATGATGCTGATTTTCCAATGCATATAACTTGGCAGAAATCTCAAGTACTCTTTTACAAATCAAATAGAATAAACCACTATAACGACCTGAATATGAGTGAAGAATGAAAAAAATATAAAGGCTAGTATTACCGAAATCATCTCTAGAGATTTTACGAGTCTCGATCAAGTCCAGCAGTGCCATCAGAAGGCCAAAAAGTAGATCTGGTTCATTCTTAGAGAACTTAGTTATCACAGGTTTCCATTCATCAAATGCATGTTGAGCAACTTCTACGCTCGGGTTGATCTGAATGTGCTCAGGAGAATCCATGATATCTGATGAGTTTGATGGCCGGAGTAGAAACTCCAATAACACAGAGATTGCATCTGAAGAGTAGAAAGAATACAACCGAACAAGTTTTTTTACAGTCTTCCCAATCTGCTTCTTAGATCCTGAAATCAACCCAAAAAATTCTCAGAGAAAGCAAACGTTGTACCCCATTATCAAGCTTAAAAGTTCAAAGATACAAAGAAGAGCCCAGTAGCAGAGGAAACAGTACAGGATAACTAGAGCTATCAGAAATGCAAATTTTCCAGCTCAGCAATTGTTTCGCAAGACTTGAGGGAACCCTTTTCTTTTTCTTTTTCTTTTTCATTAATCACATCAAACACAAAATTCTGGACGAGAAATCGAAGATAACTAAAATTATCTTAAGATATGTAAACTTTATGAAAGATTACATCCAAAGCAAATCACCCAACCTATATAGAATCAATACACAAACAAAGACACATTTTCTTCAGAGTGATATTACAATTCCAAATTGCAAGGAGTACAATAGCTGCGATGCAAGCAATTTGGATGAAGGGCTTGCAGCACCAACATTAGAGAAGGCATGGAAATAACTAAGTTTCTCTCACTGCGAAGTTGAATGTAGATTGAAGAAAAAGCTGGAGAAAAGTCATACATGAATGGAGGACAAGGAGTTCTCGAGTCCTCCAAAGAAGGAAAGCACACTACAACTTCCCTCAATTATGTTGAGGGCAAAGAGTCCCCCAAAGAATTAGAGCACTACAACTTCCATCATTATGTTGCAAACTTACCTACACTTGAAGGTTTGAATTTGCATGCCACAAGTGAGAAAAGCTTATTGCGCCCCAGAATAGTAGCATCTGTATAGAAAGGTCATACCACAGTAAGCCATAGCCAATATAAAATCTGAGTCATACAATGAAGATAAGCTGCATCAAATAAAGCACACTCATCAGCTGCAAAGTTGCTCCCCTAAAAGAGTCACACGACTCAGGCCACGACCAAACAATAAAATTCAGCTAACTGCATGATCAGACACCACTCATAGTTTTCAAAAAAAAAAAAAAAAGACCACACGACAGAAACAAGGGACTATATATTTGGGAACCAAATCTTTAATTTCCAATGCTTGGTGTGGATACTGGCATACCGCATAGCCTTCATTACTATCTAGCCTACCAGGAGGTCCAGCCGTCCAGGACTCACAAGAAGAAGTCCGGTGAAAACTGAAGTTCCTTAAAACCTTGCTGTTGCTAAATCCAGGTAAGTTGTGAAACGTTCTCATGAAAATGCCCATTACTATCAATTAGTGACTGGAACAAGATTTACCACAGTAAGTGCAAATTTTAGAAAAACAAATCCTAATTCTCCCACAGGCCACAATCCCTTCTATTCTCACCAAAGATATATACTTAACAATCTTTTTTCCACTATCTTTTTTCCTTCTCAATTCCTGTATTCTTATATAAAGCATCAGACACTCTCCCAGTGATTATACTTCCAAATCTTAAAGGAGTAGGTCTGATCAAATGCTACGACTAACCCTTATTATTCACTAAAAGATTAATGAAACGAAATTTCATAATCAATGTGCCGAATCAAGGGGTCACATAAAAGAACTAAAGGGTAAACTATAAGCCAGCTGCGGCTTCATTCTTTTATTGGCCCCTTGATTCAACCTTGCATTGACTTATCCACAGGACATCATCTGCCAGCAAAAGCCTAGGGGACTCTGGAATTCAGTTGCAGAAGCTATGAAGTAAAAGAATGCGGGAACTCAATACAAGCTCTAATACAGTAGCACAGGGGGGAAATTTGTCAGACCCCATAGACGCAGGAAAACATAGCAAGAAACTGGATCTACAAACTCAAGAGAACTCCCAGGAGTCCCCAGCTTAGTATCTGTGAATGTGTGATGAAAACAGCTCCTCATAAAGTGCCACTGGCACCTGCTTCGATGACAGGTTGTAATGCATTTATGACAGAAAAATATAACTAGCACTCCTAGTGCACTAAAGAATACAGGGGATGCATTAAATGTTACGAGTCATATTTAGATCCTGCACAAGAAACCCAGCATTGGCTGAATCATAAATTGGTCACGGGACTTGACATGAGGGTAAATAATAATTTTACATATGAATCATCAAGAAATGTTAAGTCATTACCGGATGAATACCACAACATCTCATTTTATACCTGAAAACCCCCTAAAAGCATAGGAATATGTAATACAGTAAATCTCTGATCAGTCTGCACATGGTTCCAAAAACTCACATCACAGCTGAAAGTGTGAAGAGACAGCGAGATTTTGTTTCTTTAAAGATATGGTTGATAAGTCAGAGGAGACAGCCGTACAAGCAGCAAAGGATACATATACACACATAAGAAAAAGTAACAAAGAACAAAAATACTGAAGACAATATATCCAGCAAATTGAAGACAACAACCACATACACCTAGACTGAGACACTGAGTTGGCAGGCATGGCAATTGAAGGATTACGATGATTGACATACTTTTTCCGTTAACTCGTGTATGCTTGAGCAGTTCGCGCAGTCTAGATCTAATTCTCACTTTGGCACTTCGGCCACTGCTGTATGGTATTAAATTCTTTTGGCGATCCCAATAGTAGGATTTTAACCAATCAAGTGCCTGAATGTTGATACAAGGGGGACAGTAAAGTCAGAAGACTGGTGTTAAACAAGCAGCCAAGTAAATAAGTAAAATCAGTTACAAACTAAGAAGTGTGAGTTTCTTTTGAGTTCTGAACTTCTGATATAACTCTTAAGTCTCAATGAGCATATGAGACAACAGAGTGCGACAAAAACCTCCTTCCATGACTCCAATACACATGCAAATAAGTTCCACCAAAGAAGAGGTCAACTCAAAATGAAACATACCATATCTGTATCAGAGTCCGCACTAAGTGCATATTAACATAAGCGACCTTTTTGTAATATATTAATATTGATAATTAAACAACCAAATAAAAGTACATCACATACTAACAAATATGACTAAAACTAAAAACAAGATAAACAAGGGTCATACTACGATTGAGGCTCGGCGAAGCAGATGAATGGAATTAAGCTCACGGTGCGCACCCTCTGCAAGAAGGGCAAGCAATAATCATAATTTTATAAGCAGTAAGGTGTTCACAACAAAATGCAGACTATGGCCGCTCCAAATAAATCATTGTCCTCGAAACATTTCACAAACTCGAATTCAGATAATTCGACCAATACAATCCTTATTTAGGCTATCATATTAAGTTGAAACGATAAGAGATGTGATGCCAACTCAAGAACAAACTGTAAAACCTTTCATCAATGCTCTTACCATGACGAATATCAATAAGCATGCGCGGCAAATCAATTACTTTTGCAGCATCAGCTATAGAATGCATTTTTTTGTCTCGTGACTTTTCTATAACACCGTTCACAAGCCTAGGAAAAAAAAAGAAAGCATGTTAACGGTGTAAGACAACAATTACACGGCATAAGAACCATAATAGATTCAAGGTCCGCATGGTATAAAAACGCAATGAACAATCGAGTATATCTAAAAGTTCGGTTCATTATTCCTTTCAGCATCACACACACACCAAACGCACACAAAATCGCGGTAAACACATCACAATTACGAAAATCAATTATCTTTACACTCACCTAATAACTGCCGCATTATAAAGCATGGACAACAATTCCTCTGAATGCAAAGCTCCATCACTCACACTGCCACTACATTCCAACAGCACATACAAATTACACAAAACCGATAACGCAAACACGATAATTGATTAATTTCACAACGTTATCGCATCACTCTACTACTAATCACCTACATTGAAAGTAAGTACACAAAAAATTAACCAAAAAAATTAGGTCGTCACCTAAAATAGGGATCATTCTGCTGGATTTCGACGAACGCAGCCGTAACTTCAACCGTATCCGGTAAACATCCTCTCGCTCGCCACGCCGCTATCTGTTCGACAAATTTGGGGGCAAACATATACATCAAAATTCAAAAACGTCGCAAATTTAATAGACGAAGAAAATTGAATTAGGAATTGATTAAATTTTGAGAAGCGATGAAATAAGAGGCGTGAATTACACGACGGAGAGCTCTGGTGACGGAATCAGGGGAGGAGGAGAAGAGCGAGAGTCTGACGAAATCCCAGTCGTCCCAGTTTAACCACGGCACCAGCTTGTAGTCGTTCTCGCCGTTGCTGGTTGTATTCTCGAACGAATGCGACGACGATGGCGACGACGATTGCGACGGAGATTGTGGCGGCGACGGTGAGGGCGACTCCATTGATAAGGTGTTTGAAGTTTGATGGCTTGTTGAAGAAGGAGAAGAATTGTAAAACCCTAAACCCCAACATCCCAAATTAGTCTGATTATTTTCGGATTGAAACGCTGCGTTTTTTCCATAAAAAATAAAAAATTGGCGGAAAACTTAAATTGATTATTGTGTCCCTAAAAACGGTTTCGGTTAAGTGATGGTCACTTTCTTGTTGACCTTATAATCTCGAAGACTCGAAGGGACGGGTTTGCATTCGTTTAGCCGGTTGGGGTCGATACACTAAACATCAAGTAAATTTCGACGTCATTTAAAATATGGTTCTATCCTCAACCCATTTCCAAATTGAGGTTTAATTTACTGTCTAATAGTGATTTGAGAAGCCTTGGACAGTTGGACATTATGACACTTATATTATTAAAAACATGGTGATTGTCGGGGATTATATCAGGCGACAAGTTTAGAATGACTTAACTTGTTGATCTTAACATCAACTCATAAACGATCCAAGACTACGGTGTACTCTACACTTATAGCAGTAGGTTTGTTGATCAATAAGCGGTGCCTTGATATATCGATGACTTGAGTGATATGGACCGGGACATTATGGCGACCAAAGTAAAATAACATTTTTATTTCAATACAAGCGAGAGAAAAAAAATTAGATTCAATTGGTTTTGTACTAAGTTTATTTTCGTCACGTCTACATTAGGCGGCATTTGGAAACAATGAGTTAAAATGTTGGTAATCATTCTAAACTTGTAAGTTGAGATTATGGTATATACTTACAAATCATATGTTTTATAAAGAATAGAATCACTCTATGAATATAACACAAATTCAAATTCTCAAATATTTAGAATTGGCAAACATATGATTTATGTAGAATTTGAAAAATGAAAATGAAATCCTCATCCACAAACACGTACTGAATTAATTTCAGGCGAAGAGAACAAGACCTTAATTAATTTAAAATTTAAAAAACAAAAAAAAAAAAAAGTAAAAGAAAAACAGATAATTGTGTAAAGTTCGACTTTAGGTCTTGAGTAAACACGACTCAATCCAAAATAAAGTATACACACGTATATAGTATGACATGTACAATTTACACAAAAGTCGTGCACTCAAGTAGTTGAGTTGAATAGTCAAGTCACGTTGAGCTGATGTATAACACCCTCGGATGGAATCGATTGTGCGTGACGCTTAATGTGTATAAGTGTATTAGAGCGTTCTTGTACTTGAATATGTAGAAAGCGAGTCTATGACCAGACAGACATTCTTACCGCCGTAGCTAAATGATGGGAACATCAGTCTACAATCTAGCTAACACAATATTATTATTATTATTATTATTGTTATGATGAATAATATTTACATAATAAACATTATTCCTACATACTCGTATCTAGATGCTCACTAGTGTGAATGAAATTGCATGCACGTGCTAGCTAGGGCTTGCATAGAAATGCATGCATATGTACAAAAACATAAACTCAAAGGCTGCCAAACGTACACTCTGCTTATATAAGTCCATGAGTCTCTAGAATAGTCAAAGTGGGGAAAAAGGTGTAACGAAGAAGGAAGTTCGAAGAGTGAGAAATTATTAGAAATCATATGAATTTTGCTCTTTCCATCACCCTTTCGAGTAGTACACAACAATCCATGTATTTTCTAATGCCCTAATAATTAACTTAGAAATGTAAGAGATCTGACCATATATGCTTTGTCTATTCCCTTATAATAAGTGTAAAGCAAAGAAGAAATCAAAATTTGTTCTTCTCTAAAGCCTTTTTTGTTTTCGTGTTTCAAATTCGCATCATGTATTTTCATAAGTACGTAAGATTGTCTTATAATATTAATTTATTGGCAAAAAGTTTGAAACAATCTGTTGTCGAAATGTCATATTAAAAACTTTAACGATCTTAACACGAAATCTTCAATATATGATAATATGTTACGTGTTGTTAATTACGGAGTATTTGCCGTAACTAAATTTTTACATATGGTCTAGTCCTACAATACTTTATGAATCAAAGTATAAAAAGACGAAGACTAGCTAGAAAAATAATGTTATTCATTGTCTGTTACTTTTACGTCTGACCTTCCTTTGATATTCTCAAACTCGGGCATCTCTATGTCCACTTTCAGAAAGTGGTGAAGGCAGCAAAAGGCTAAATATATCTTTGAATATACGGAATACTTACTGTTAAATAAAGTCTATACTGTGCATGGACCTCGCTAATCCACACTTCTTCATCTATCCCAATTTAATTTAATAGATTTACTAAGATTTGATTTCATGAGTGTATGAAAACTATGAAGATTATACATTCACCGAATTTGATTTGACGTGATTTAATTTGCTTTTGTTCGTAAGAATTTTTCTTCAATTCGTATATAAACAGATCATTTGGTCATCTCAAACCGGAGTACAACCGACTACATACACTAGGAGTTATTGAGTAAACAATCATGTACATTATACCCTAACATACACAAATGTACGTAGATCAGATATGACCGGTTTTGGTCATCGGACCGGAAAATGCTATTTTCAATGGACCAAGCGAATCGGACACGACCTAGAACTTCGGTATTTGTTTCGGTCCGGTTCTGAATCAGTGTGCCACCCTAATTTTAAGTAGGAGCCGGATTCTAGAGGTTCAATCGAACCCCCTCATTTTCGAAACACGAGTTATAAAGGGAGTGATGGACAATGAGAGTAGAATAAGACATACACCCTCCTACCCACTATAATTTCCCCCTTTCAAAAAGTGTTTTGAGTAGCCATCTTCGGAGCTACTTTTAGACTAAATGAATCGTTCACTTGTTGAAAAAATTAGTACATATTCTATTCTGCAGTGCATTCTACCAAGCCTATTTGAGTTTAAGGTAAACGGGTATTAGATTTGGTCTAAAAGTAGCGCTGAAGATGGCTACTCAAAACAGTTTTCGAAAGGGGGAAATTATAGTGGGTAGGAGGGTGTACTACGTACATGAAATGGGTTGGCAATAATTGAGTAGTAAAGAAAATGCTTAAGAACGTAAAGAAACAAACAGAAGAGGAGAAAAAAAAAAAAAACTATATGGAGTCAGGTATATGTCTTTCTCGTCCAAAACCATGCACAATATATTTGGACAAACTCTTCTTTTCCATGCATCTATCTCTCTCTCATATATTTCTTCTTCTTCTTTCTTCTGGTGTGTGTGTCTTCTTTTGTCTTGTGGTGTATGGAAGTACCATAGCAGTATGGTCACATGGTGCGAGAGATTGGGTCATGTGATCTTTTGCATTATTTATTCCTATCAAACAAATATTTCAGTCTATTTCACTCAGAATAGAATCTTCCTTCTTTTTTTAGCTCAATTGGAGTATCATCTTTAATGGTAAAAAACATGAATACGTACGTATTGTTTAACCTTGCTCGTATCATAAACTCAAGCATACCACCATTGTTCGACACACATTTGAAAGTAACAAAAAAGAAAGAATTCTCAGACAAAGCTTTCATATTCGGTTTGGGCCTTTGGGGTAAATCGTATACGATGATTCACACTGAAATTAAAGATTTCAATTCGATCATTATTACTGTTTTGAATCGTGTGTGATAAAAGAAACTTAATATCTTGTACTCGTATATATATGAATTAGTATTGGTTAATAGTTATGGTCTGTACAAAACATCAGCAACGGGAACTTTGGAGTTTAGAATTGGAATTTTGGAATGGAATTCAGTGGAGTATATGCAATATGCATGGCATCATATCGTATAAGATGATTAGACGTTTGGTACGTAACATTAGTAGGCTTGTCGTCTAAATATCACTCATGATTTTTGTACCCCACAAGCGATTATCATGATTTTGGATTATTTTTGGTACTATACATGATACACTAATCAAATTATGATGTTTAAAAAGCAATCAGTTAAATAGTCTGTGTCTTTAATCTTGAGCATATGTGATTAATTCAGGGAGCTTAGCTTGCCAAAGCTTAGACATTGTTAGTGATCGATCCCTTTTTAACCCCTTTAATTTGTCAGGAACGTCGACCTTCTACCATCGGAATTCAAATGTAAAAAATTTCGATACCATAATATACCACTCGCATCCAACCTTATAGGAATAATAGTATATACTCAAGTAGTTATTTAATTTATAGTATAAGCGGTATACTAGTCAATACGATAAGACTGCATGTCGCACCCAAAATACACTCAATGGATATTATGCTATGTAATTAGTAATTTAGTATAATAGTATTAGTAGGCTAATGATGTGATGATAAATTTCAATTTTTTTTCTTCTTAATAGTGAGATGCTCTTCACCCCACCCCTCAGAGAATCTAGATAGGTAAATGTCATAACACACACAAGAAGTAGGGTAAAACTTGCTTGGGACTTTTTTGGGAGTATTCTCACATAGGGAAGCAACTGTTGGGAGGAGACCCACGCCCCTCCACTAGAGTTGTGGCCAAAAGTGATTAGTTAAATAATTAATTACTGTATGAGATTAGATAAATAATTATTAAGTTAAAAAAAGGTGAATTTTTTAGGCAAAGGGATGAGAGATAGGAAGGAAAAGAACAATAACAAACACAGGTTCCAATCTTTCTCTTCTCTCTTTGTAGTGTCACGGGTGCACCTTGGGTTTCGTCATTAACACACTTTGCAAAGTAAAACCTCTCGTACATCCCACTGTAAATGTTGGTAGTAACTATGTAGTTCCATGTATATGTGGAGAGAGGGACGGAGGAATGTTCTTTTGAACTTTGCATATTAATTTCTCATGCATTGTCTCTCATACGAGTAGCTTCTATTCTAAACAACAAGAAGGCGTTAAAGGAGTGTTCAATTCGATTCACTGTTTTAAAATGGGTATTCGATTTGTTAGGTGATTTCGTGTTTTGATTCAGCAGTAGATCGGAATGATACTACTGAAGTATGATATCATTGTACAAAATTCAATTCGATAATAATAAACCGGTATATATGATCGTTAATTACATGACATTGCTGAGTTCGGGAAGCAAAATAGTGACATATATAGTCCAATATTTAAGTGTTGCATGAACTTGAAAACAAAGATGGTTGTTGGATAGAATTTGCAAAAGCAAGGGACAAAGTTTAGATTGGAGGTCTATTGACTTGGGCTTATATGTTTTCCAACATGTACTCTTTGATTCTCATCAGTTTATCTAGATCTTGTTTCTTGCTACTCTACCAACTTGTATGCGACTAATAATGTCTTTGTTCTTTCTGTATTATTAACTCTCACTTTATGGAAATTTAAGGCCGGGATAAAATTATGTGTCATTTTATGAAATGGCATTTATGTAGGGCATCGATCCTACATCGATCTACAAGTTAAATCAAATTGAAAATTTTCCTATCGTTTCATTATTATGGATTTCTACTAAAACTACATACAGTGAAAAGAAGAACAACCCTTCAATAATACATCTAAAAGAGGGTAGTGATCGATCGATCAAGAGCTTAATTAACAAGATTGGATTGGATCTCATATTACTAGAACCAAATTAAAAACACTTTCAGACTTTTCTGACATGGTCATATGCTTCTTAAAGCTAGTAAGAAAGATAGAAAGATGGTTTATTTCAGGAGAGAGAAAGTGAGAGAGAGTGTATCTGTGTATGTGTGTGTGAGAAAAGACAGAGAATCACTGCTTTTATTTTAGTGATTTGGTCATATGTTTCTGCTTCTTAAAGTTAGTAAATTATGAGTAGTGAGAGAAAGAGCATGATGAACAGAAGTACTTCCGTTTGCACCTATAGTACAAATGCAAGAGCCTTAGCTTAGCTACAAATTTAGACTAGCTGGAGAGCATATCATCTATCCCTTCGATTTCACATTCCCATCACACATATGAATCCTAATTAACTTCCGTGATCGATGTCTTGACCTAATGATCAAAATCGAACGAGATATTACGGAATATGATGTTTGTATACTCCTTTCGACCTAGAGACAGAGTCATTCGATAAGGCATTGTGTTCATAATCCTGACTTTACTCCAAAATTTTGGTTAAGTCACATTATTGATCGATCGATTTCCATTCCATAATCCGCACCCGAGTGTTTAAGAAAGCATCCTTGTTAAAAATAATTAAACTAGAGTAAATCAATTATTATCATGATATGGTCATAATTTTCGATACCCGGCCAGTATTTGAAATCTTGAATTCGCCCCATCCCACTTATTATTATATAAAAAATAACTTTTATTTTGGTCTACGTATACACCATCTTATAGTATATAGTCATAGATAGTACATGATGTAAGATTCTATTCTTATCCTCTAGTACTTTGAAAGACACACACTCATCATATATATACACTACTAGAAGCTTACTCCAAGCTAAGATTGTATATCCAACCAATAACCCAAATAAAATGGCATTTTTGGTAGAGAGAAGTGATCCTCTACAACACCATCATCATCATAATCATCATCATAACAACATCATTCACCATCATCTTCATCATAATAACAACAGCAATCATCATCAACAAGAGCAACAACAACAACAGCAGCAAGAGATGGTATTCTCTGTGACAGAATCACAGAAGTCAGTTCCTGCACCATTCTTAACAAAGACATATCAACTTGTTGATGACCATCGGACGGACCACATTGTATCATGGGGTGAAGATGAGACCACCTTTGTGGTTTGGAGACCACCTGAGTTTGCTAGAGATCTCCTTCCTAACTACTTCAAGCACAACAACTTCTCCAGCTTTGTCAGGCAGCTCAACACCTATGTATGTCCTTATTACTATAATATGTTTTGTTATTGCATTTTTTCGTTTTCGTAATGTTATCAGATGATAGGCCGTAACTGGATGGTAATACTTACGCCACTCGCCACCCTTCTCACACGTTTACTTAGGCTCGGAAATATGTGAAAGGGTGATATCGAAACTCGATACTGATCGACCGACACTACAGTATGTCGTGTGGTACGGTGTGCTATCATCTTACTTCCTTGTTGGTTTATTATTACATACACCGGCATGCATGCACATTATTGATGACTTAATATTGTTATGGTTTGTTCAAATAATGTCAACATTTTTGAATAATATGTTTGGACTTTGGTAGGGTTTTGCTAAGAATTTGCCTTATTGAGCTTATGGAACACTCTATCTTGAATTTCTGTAGTCTTCATCAGGCAATTGATGTATATTTATATAAGATGTTATCTAAATTAAAGTGTAATGTCATTCTTTTAAGGTGCATTCATATTTGGTTAATATAACATGGTATCAAGAATCAAATGATCGTAAACTTAGTTTCAAAATGACAGCTTGAGTGTTTATTATCACTCTCCCAAGAAAAGTGACCATGACATCCCTCATTTCAAAATGCACAGATCAAATATGTCAATTCCTCTATATTAATTTATTCGTCCGAGTTATTCCAGTTCCAATAGCGTTATATACAAGCTCGTACTTAGACCTAGTGATCTACCACTCATGGCATGATCCAAGATGATGGATATATAGTGTTCATGTATCATTTTAAACCAAATGTATGTGATCACAATTTTAAAATAAATCTCTAGAAATTAAATTAATTAAGCTCAAGAACACAAGATCAAATGTAGTTGGTTTTAATTTATGTTTCCAAAGGGAATAATTGTTCGATGATTTTGTTCGGATCGATGTATAGAGAAGAAGGAAGGGGAGACCTATAATTTCAGACTTTTGCTTCTCTAGGCATTTTGGTAAGAAATGTCTGTTGTACATATAGATTTGTGCTTCTTAATTAACTAATTAATTAATTACTTAATTAACTTAGATTTTCTAGCTATGGATCTTTTTTAATTTTTTTTTTGGTGAAAAACTAAAAGAATAATAAGAAAAATTCAGTAGCATGTGACAGTTAGTAGAATATCTTGATTCTCTTCTTTTCTTGTCTTGGTCACTGTCTTGCCCTTCCTGCAATGGTGCACTTGTTTTTTCTAAACTCCTAATATATAATTATAATCTTCTATACAGCTGTTATTTACACATTAAATTTACAATTACCAAGTTAATTAGATACTATAAATTAGACTAGGGTTTTTGTTCTCATTGCTTCATCATCATAAAAGAAATAATGTTTATAAGTCATCATAATCGTCGTTGTGTGTTAGACGATTAATTGTAATGTTTACGACACTGACAAAATTCATGTGTTTTTTTTTTTTTTTTTTGTTAAATGAAGGGTTTCAAGAAGGTGGTGGCAGATAGATGGGAGTTTGCAAATGAGTACTTCAAGAAAGGGGAGAAAAATTTGTTATGTGAAATACATAGAAGAAAAACCCCAACACACCACAATCAAATACACTACCAAGACCAAGTATTAATCCACCCTCATCAACAATACCTTCACTCTACATCATCACTTGATGAAAATAATGTACCTTGGATTAATATTGATAATAATTCTACCACCTCACCCTTACACTCCCCTAAACCCAACACTAATGGCCA
>JBBYHQ010295719.1:0-20963 GCA_038382645.1 Spergularia azorica | reverse complement strand
GGAGGAGAGAGAAATTGATTAGGGGGGATTCAATTTTGAAACATTAGGTTTTTGGAGGGATTCATTTTTTGGGGATTTGAAAGGGATTGGGAGACCAAAAAATTGCAAACAAACACAAGTAATGGATTGAAAGAATGAATCCGTTACCAATCCCCCCAAAAACGATGAACCAAACGCCCCCTTAATAGATACGAATTTGAATGAGTTATTGTGGGCGTATGATGTAGCAAATGGTGAAATAAAGCTGATTAAGTTGGGTGATGGAACCATTAGAGAGTTTGACGCCACACTAACTTGCTACCATCCCAGTCTAATTTCACCACCACGACTTAGGCCTAGGCAATTTCGCAGGGGTAGATGTAGTCGCAAATTCTCATCGATCACACTGGGGATGAGAGCTGAAACGGGTTAGAACGAGGGCAAACCGAAACAGAAAGAAAAGAAAGGTATTATCACCAATGCCGAACCCTTCAGCTTATATCACAAGTAGCGTGTCCTTGAGACGTGCAGCTCTGCACCACTGATGGTGTATTTATGTTCCCATGAGTGGTAGAAAATCGGGTTATATGTAGTAGTGTAAGAATCACTACCCTTCGACCTTCTATGTGACCTCTCTGCATGCCAAGTATCTTGGCGAGCGGGTAGTCGGGTGATCTGGCCACTATTTAGTGGTCGTATTGCTGATTTATCTATCCTTGTTCATCAATCACTGTAGTTGGTTTTGAGCAGCATGAAAGAAATGGTCAAAAAGTATAGTATAGAGAACCAGATCAAAAGGATTTCTCCTGTTGCTCTAGAAATTTATAACGTTACGCAACTAACTGAGAGTGGAGATGGATGATCTTTCATTGTTCGCTTCATTATGGCGGTCCCAAAGGCTTTTTTTCTTTTTTTTTTTGGTGTTTGAAGGTTAATAGAGAAACGTTGGATATCTCTGGATTCGGGGTTTAAGTTAAGTTTAAGACTCGCCTAATAAAAACATTTGTTAAAAGTCATTGAAGTGCGAGAATTTCGCTTAATGAGCATTTGGTAGATCTATGATCCGAATTTGAAATTGGTATGATTCGAGTTTGAAACAGGTAGGACAAGGTGTCGCTAATGACATGTATATTCTACAGAGTGATCGATGTGCATATAAACAGAAGAAAACGTGATCTTTGTGACGTTACATGAAAGATTGAGCATTAGTCATACTAGTATACTGTATATAGGATGATGCTTTACATGTCCCCATCTATTTCATTATCAACAGTCAACAGTAAAACGACAACCACCACACTATCGATCCGCAAATATCAAAAGGGTATCCTATAATTCAACAAGAACGCGAACGTACGAGGGTTCTGATCCGTCACTAATTTTGGGGCCGATTGATCGATCGATCAATCGACTAATACGACGCGCACAAGAGTTCATCATCTTTGCGTTGTTTGAACAATGAGCTAAGACATTGGATTGTATGCTCAAGTGTTCATCTACTTCTGAATAAGTACAACACATAGTGCTAAAAATCTGAGTAGTTGATCGTCATTACTCGTAAGTACTACTAAATCTGATAAAATCCATCAAAACATCTGCATCCTGCTATCTGTCGTGCTTTTTATTCAAGATCAAGTCGTACGACACCCATATACGGATATGACTTAGGTTACGAGGACCCATATATACGACATGGTACAAAGTCACAAGCCACAAGGCCAGGGTTAACGCGTAATACTAGTGAGTACTAGTGACTCGTGAGTTGATAGCTGTGTAATCCCTAAATAATTTGACGGCGACTGTAAATAAGTGTAGGGGATCCTCACGCATTAAAGTTGGTAACAAATTATCATGTTTGACCAAAAACGTGATTTGCGGAGGATTTCCCATGTATAATATAATATAATACACTTATTCGTGATATCTTTTCAAGCCTAGACTCCCAACCCTAATATAAACTTAATCTCTTAAGTCACAAGAAAGCCAGAAAGAGGGGAGAGACAAGGGAGAGACGACGACGGTGTGAGAGTATAAGAAATACAGTAGACCATGGCACTTCCTTCTGGTTCGCGGAAGTTAAGCTTTCTCGGCAAGTTTCGTCAGTTCTTTTTCCCTGCCCGTCCTCACCTTCAAATGCCGGTCGAAATTGAGTCTGTTCTTCGGTCGAAAATTCGTCTTTACGCCGAACAAGGGTACTCTTGTACGGCTATGTGGTGTGTGATCAAACTCCGTGGTAATCCGTTGGATATTAGTCAGATAAAGATGTTGAGTAATGAAAATGTGTTATCGCATGACCAACAAAGGTATTTATGCCGTCTTATAAATCATTTGGTGAATTCTGCTGATCGTCCCGATCCAGCGCAATATCATCCTATCTTTACTGGGTACGGTGGACACCGTGTAGTGTTGGGGTGTCAACCCAAGTCCCACATTGAAGAAAACAAAGACTAGAATCCTTGTATATAAGTTCCACCTTCACCTTAAATAGTATGAGGCTTTTTGGGTTGAAAAGATACTCATGTTTGAAAACCGTACGGGTTTACTGTCGGCCCAAAGCGGACAATATCATACTAATTGTGGAGCCGGTGGTGTGGCAGTCCATAACATGTAGTACATGATGATTTGGATGACGTATTGAGTTTTTTCATTGGCGACAGCATCCCTTGGAAATTACGCAAACTTGTACGGCCATCAAAATTAAGGCCGTCGATTTAGTTGAGTCTGCAATTCGATCGAAAATTCACCGTTGCGTCGAAAAAGGGTTTTACTTTGATGGTATTGAGGGTATATTCCAACTCCGCGGTACTCCGTTGGACAATGACCAAATAAGGGTATTGAACAATCAAGTTGTGTTGTCATACGATCAACTAAAGTATTTGGCTCATCTTGCAGATTATTTGGCAAATTCTGCTGATTGTCCCGACCCTGCTGACTATTATCCTATTTTTGCCATGTATGGTGGAGACTCAGTAGTACATGATGATTTCGATGATGTTTTGAGTTATTTCCTCGGTGATAATATCCCTCGGAACTTGCGCAATTTTGTAGGGGCATTCAAAATTAAGCTCTTCGATTTTGATGAGTCTGCGATTCGATCGAAGATCCATCGTTGCGTCGAAAAAGGATTTTACTTTGATGCTATGGTGGGGGTGTTCGAGCTCCGTGGCACTCCATTAGACCATGGTCATATAAGGGTATTGAATAATCCAGCTGTGTTGTCATATGAACAATTAAAGTATTTGGCCCATCTTGCAGATTATTCGTCAATGTACGTGTAACATCCGAAAGATCTATACCGACGGCCGAGTATACCACTACTTTTACGCTGAGGAACCCCTCGATAGACGTATTACATTACCAACTAAAATGTCCCGCTCTACGGACCATCGTAAGTTGTATGGATGTCCAGGCCATACATGCCCTGTATTCTTGGGGTGTGCGGTCTGCAGCCCTTCGATGTCGACAAGTTTAAAAAAAAAATTAATGCTTTTCCGATTTTTTTTTTTCCTTATTAATTTTAGAATGTTTTACGCAATAATTGTGTCACAATACCCTACTTATATACATACTTATGTATACGAGCGAAAATCTTTTTGAATTTAGCTCAATATTTGCAAATATTCGAACAATGCGGTTCACTATTTAGACTTCTAAATCCCAGTTCCGTCAAGGATTGCACTCATGTCCTTCCTCTAGACGTAAAAAGGATATACGTGTAACTTTTGAATACCACAGAGCATTATCGTAATGAGTATTCAAATTGCACGTTAGCCTTAGTTTTTTTTATATGGAAGTATAGATAAATTCTAAAACATAAGCATCGATCGGGAAGCTTGTCGTAGAAGCTAATCTTCACAATGACGAAAAGAAGCGAAGTAAAGAGAAGGATTAGGAGAGGGAGAAAGAGGAGATTGGGAAGGTTAGTTCGACAAACTCCTCGTGAAATCTTACATGAAATATTCCACAGGTTGCCCCTATACTCAATGTCTCGTCTCAAGGTTATATGCAAGGAATGGAACTCCGTCATCTTCGATCCCGAATTCGTCATTGAAGATAATCGCCGTCGATCGCTGAGTAAAACGACCCATATAATTGTATCTGCCCGAGTAGACCCATACAAACTCGAGCTTAAGTTTTACGCCTTAGGTTTAAGTGGTGGTCCCACATTACGAAAAGACGATGGTTATTGGTTTGGTTGTTCGACGAACCCTGGAATTTTAGGGTCTTACAATGGTTTAGTGGCATTAGCCTGCAACGACGACAACAAGTACATGTTGTGTGATCCCTCAACCCAAAAGTATACATCTTTCCCAGGCGTTTGCGTTACAAAACCCAACTCTTTCCGCTTAAAAGTTCGCGTCTTATATGGATTGTGTTACGATGATTCTTCTCACGGGTACAGCTTAGTGGAAACATCTCGTTACAAAAATTTGAACGATAACTGGTACACGGTTCTCACCAATCTGAGTACTGGCGCTAAGAAAAAGTTGTCTTATCACGCTACGGCAAAGGGGTTTCGATTTTCCAACAAAAGGAAGCTATTAGGCGGAGGGACAGGGAAGGTCATATGCGGTTATCCTCACTGGTTGCTCAGCTTTCAGAATATTGGGAACCCCGTGGTGCAGAGGGAGATTATTTACTTCGATTTCAAGGACGAGGTGTATAAGCAATTGGAACGGCCGACAGAAACAACTGATGAAGGCATGAAAGTTGTTGGGTTCTCCACTTTGGGCGGAGAACGTGAGCTTGGCATGGTGGTCTATGCCAGTCGATCTTCGTCGTTGGAAGTGTGGGTGATGAAGGAACATGGTAATGTCAATTCATGGTCTAATGTGTTAGTGATTCCAACATCGTCGTTTTTTTATATGCGCATGAAAAGTTCCGATTATATCGAGTTGCTTGGATATTTACCAACCGGAGAAATTTTGATTGATGTGAATTTGAATGGGTTGTGGGTGTATGATGCTTCAAATGGTAGAGTAAGGCAGATTAAGTTGGGTGATGGAACTAATAGACAGTATGACGCCACAGTAAACTTGCTACCATGTATCCTAAGCTAGTAGAATTTCACCAAGAGAAGTTTAGTCTAGGCAATTTTTCACAGCGCTAGTTGTAATCAGAAATTCTCGATCACATCAGGGACGAGAACTGGAACGAGTTAGGGCAAAGGGCAAACGAAACAGAAATAAAAGAAGGGTGTTACTTGCGTAAAAATTTGAATGACACTCATTATTGCATTAGCACAACAATCTTTTCTGGTACATATTACTTTCATTGTACTCTCCTACTGTATAGTTTCGCACCTATATTGCACAACACCAAATTCACCCAGGTACACACAGAAAAGAAAACCCCAAATCCACAGTTGAATCCACAATATATACTACTACGAAGTCCTGACCTTATATGCAGCGGCCGCAAATGTAACACAAGATAATGCAGTTCTTCAGAAAATGTAAAAAACTCAGATGGACATCACAACATAATTGTCATCACCAGCCTCCCATAATCATCCCACCGTAAAGCTCTACATCCCATAATATCCAACTATCCGCAAGATCAGATTGATAGTTCAAGGTCGAAACAAACTTATACAACCCCAAAATGTTTCTTTCCACTACGGTTACAGAGAACAGCCAAGCCGGATTCTATTCCAGCTGAAAGAAGCAGTACTAAATGCGCTAGCTACTCTACCACCCGAACCCCATCCCCAAATTATCTAAGCCAATGTGTTCACCCTGGTAAAATACAAGACCTGCAATAGGTTCTGTCCACACTCAGACACAGAACCTCTCCTTACAAAAGCGGGGGGCTGCGATTCTGCCTATATCCGGTATCAACACTCCGACACAGAGACTCTCCTAACGCCAGCCTTTCACTTATAAACTTATCCAAACAATTGTTTCCTTGCATTCTACTCCCTACGCTATTTTCATTTGTTAACGTTTGGTTTGAATTAAACCGAGTAATTATATCGTAAACAGACATCCGTCGACGTTTCTCATTGCAACCTAAACTAACAAACATGAATCATCACTCTCCAAAATCCTCTGCAACTTCAAACCTCAGAATTCATCACTAATAACACCAACATTACGCAACACATCTCAGACATTCCAACTCCAAATACCACCAACATTACATAACATAGCTCAAAGTCAAGTTCCTACCATTAAGCGAAAACTACGAAACAATCAATCAATCAAAACCTCAACAAATCAAGTACTAATATATAAACACAGCAAAGATTAATAACGTATACAACACTCAACAAAATTCATTCAAAACTTCACCTGATAAAGTTTTTCACTACAATATTCCACATTCCGAACATTGGCAAACATATAATACGACTCCGATTCCGATTCCGATTCTGCCATTCTTTTCCTAACATCGCATCAACAAAAAATCGAAACTTGGACCAATTAATCATTTAATCAATTAATCCATCAATCGGCGACGCTATTACCAGAACTAGCACCACCATTATCATCATTAGAGCTACAATCATGATCATGATTATGATTATGATTATGATGATGATTATGATGATGATTTTTATCAGAATCTTCATCATCACTACAATCTTCATCGAAAGATTTCTCCTTGTGGAAGATACAGCATTTCTTCGAGCTTTTCTTGTTCATGAATTCGTTGTCCACCGTGTCTTCTGTCCACGTCACCTTCTTCCTGCGATTGAGCCGAAGAACTAGGGTTTGTGGTTGAGATTGAATTGATTGTTGATTTGGGGATTCTGATGATTCTAGGGTTAGGGTTTGGGTGGTTGTCGGTGTCGCCGATCTTATTGTTGTCATTGTTGATCGTGATTTTTTTTAATTTGGGGATTTAATTGATTTGGGGATTTAATTGATTTGGGGATATTTTTGTTTAGGAGAGAGAATGACGAAACGAGGGTTTTGTTTCGTTTTGGAAAGATGGATTTTAATTGATGCGACCAAAATGGGGATTTCCGGTCAAATGTTTTCAGCCTCTTTTGCTATTTATAGACGGCACAATCCAGCATACTCTACTTCTGTTTTGAGTAATTTATACTCTATTGACTTTTCTTGGCGCATTCATAATTATAATCGTCTTTAACTAATTTGAATACATAGAGAAAAAAAATCACTCGGTTTATATTTGGATTCTCGCCACATATTTAAACGAAACATAAAGAATTGCAAGATCGAATGGAATAGTTAGAATAAAATGTCGTTAATCTGTCTTAAACGTGAATATCAAGCCATGAAGTTGCAACTAGTATTCGCTAGACATTAGTACGATCACAACATTTTCTTTATAAAGTTTTTTTGTGATTCTTAACGACATAACAATACCAACCCATTTTTTACCGCCTTAAGTAAAAACTACTAATGTTACGTTCTATTCAACTTTTTTATAACGAGTTCAGTTCATATTGTAACGAATAAATCTAGATCGGATCAATTTAGACACAAAGTGTAACATTACAAATTTGCACTAAACAGTTTGGTGTGCCTTAAACGATCAGCAATATCAGCAACAGAACCCACACCAGAAATAAGGGAAACAAGCAGGGCAATCAAGCTCAAGCCTTGGAGCATAAACCACTTGAGCTCCCCTTTCTTGATCTTGGCCTGAGTTCTGTACATTGTTACTGGCAAGTACACTGTCAAGGGCCAAAATGCGACAGATCCCAGCAGTCCTAACACAGCATTGAAAAAGGGGAACATCATGGCTGTTAGGACTGTCACAACAACAATTAGTGGCCGAATGAGAAGTCGACAAAGGGTGAAATGGTAGCTAAATGCTTTGGTTCCTGGTACTTGTATTGTGTATGTCTTGTGGATGAAGGTTGCGGATGGCCATCGTGTTGCTAGTCACCTCTCGTAGGTTGCAAAGATTGGTTGTGCAAATACCTGAAAATGAAGTGTGAGGACTGCAAATTAAACTGTGCATATTCTAAATTAACAGCCTGCTATCCTCTAAACTTGGCCTTTAATTTAACCCAAAGCACATAAGGCCATAATGTACCTGGAACGCGGCTGTTAAATGTATAACCACACCAACATTGGCAAGGTCTACGAGCCAAAATGGTTCATGGAAGGCAGTAAGAACATTTCCTGGTGCATCATTTCCGAAGGCAAGATAACCCATACAACCCAAGGAAACATAAAAGCCTGTTGTTAGTGCAATGCTACACAGGGTTGCTCTCTTCATTGTTTTGTTCTCGGCTGGAGGAGACTTGAGTGTGTCCTGAAACCAGTTTAATTCGATATACCAATTTACGACTAATCAGGGATGACATCGTAGTTGTTGTTCACTTGTTCTTGAAGTTTACGACTGTATACATACCTCGATTTCAATCAGCAATTGGGCGTAAGTGTAAGAGAATGCAATATTACCAAGAGCTTGGAAAGATTGCCAGAGTTTAGAGGTTAATGTGAGCCCATTTCTGCCTATCTCAACACCTGTAATTGTGCCTTTAAGCTCAGGATGAGATGCGAACTTAGCAACACACAAGTACAGTGCAATGAACGAATAGGCAAGTGACATTGTGGCCGCGATCACAGACAGGAAAGTCACTTTCTCAAGGTTTGGGACTTGGCAAAGTACAATGTGTATAGCTCCAAATATCAGCAGGAATGAGTTGCCTGAATGTTGACAGTCAGCATTTGGCCCTTGTGTATGGTAGCAGTTTGTCCGTTGAATCGACCTGAAATTGTTAAACTTTTCAGGGTTACGAATTTGATGAAATGAAGGCGAAGTTGTAGGAGCTAAATATGACATTACAGAAGACTCACGACATGCTTGTAGCTGCTGTGATTGCATAACCAACCATAGTTCCCCATAACAAAGTATACTGAGCAACAGCACATATAAACACCTCCCTTTTCCCTAAGCCACAAAACATTACAACGACCAAGAGAATAAAGCCTTAGTTCAACATGATTTGGTGACAGCTAACATGAATCGTCAAATGAAATAGACAGGGAGCAATGAAAAATTTGAAATGTGCTCTTGTTACCTAAGGTTGCTTTGACAGCGTCCATGTATGAAGGGTTCCTCTGCCCCTTAACCGGGTCAGGAGTCCGATAACAGTCACACAGTAGCCGGGCACATATGTAAGTAATGGCAGCAAACCCGAAAAGGGAAAGTGGCCCGAAAATCCAACCCATCTGAGCTATACTCCATGGCACTGCTAACACTCCTGATCCTATTACTGCTGTCACGGCGTGTGCTGTTGCAGTCCATACAGTCCCTGTATCAGTACATATCGAAATACAGCCAAGTTTAGTACAGTTCGTATTAGCAGACACCGAAAATTTTATTTTGAGACTAAGGCTTCGATGTTGATGAATTACATACAAGGATTGAGTAATCTTACAAACTACAGTACCTGTTCTAATGCGGCCATCGTCTTCGATTCATCTCCCTTGTTACCTTACTGGCCTTATTCTTTCTCTTAGACACTAATGTAGCACTTTCACTTATTTTGCTTCTTGATTTTGTGGCATGTTTATATTGCCACAAAATTAATAGGTGGGTTATGCTGACACAAAGTTAATAATTGATTAGTGGGGTAGATTAAGCAATAAGCCTTAAAGTTAGTGGTAATGTGAAAAATCTTGGCTTGTCCCTCAAAATGCAAAAGTTATGGAAGCTAAAATATAAATCAGGCCATCAGGGGATTTAAAGAATCAAATAGATTCCAATCAAATTGATGTTGAAGGATTATTACTTGAGAAGGTTCTTTTTACCAACTACTACTTTCCTCAAAAATCTTTGTGTTGAAGAAGAAATGATCATTTGCATACATACAAATGACGCAAGTGATGAGTATCAAGGTTGGCCTAGTGGTTATGAACTCAACCTGCTTGGGGGTTGTTACGGGTTCGAATCCTCATATCCCCACCCCCGCAGCTTGCTGCTCCTTTGTACCAAAAACAAAAAAAAAAAAAACGAATGACGCAGGTGCTGAGAAGAAAGGCCAACTACAAAGGTAGACTTGTCAAAATCGTCAACCTAGATGTTAGGATTAACCGATAACGTGTTCAACCAGCTTGACAAAAGATCTTGAGTTACACAATTGGAAAATACAACAACGTTTAGATGCGAGAGGAAGATTATCAGGCCTGTAATTCTACCGAACTTGATAGTCGATTCCAAGATAAATCGGATAATGCATTTTTTGTGCATCACTATCATTGGAAATTTGTAATCACACAACAACAATTTGTGGCTTTGCTTGAACCAAAATCAAACAAGAAAACTAATTGGTGAACCAATGTTATTAATGCAAAATCTGGCAAATCTTGTTGTTTACTCAAGCCCAAAAACAAAGTCCGAAAATCTGGTGGTCAGACCCGAAAGTTCAACCCAATATCTAGCTGGCTAAGTTAGCCAAAACGGGCCCAGTAATCTGTGCTGCTCCTTCTGAATTCTGATTATCCGCCTGCCACGCCATCTCAGTCTCCCACTCACTTCTCTCTCTCTCTCCTCCGGCAAATCAAATCGTCCCAAAAATCGCCGCCACATTTTCCGACACCACCGCGGCGGAGAGAGAGAAAGAAAACGACGGCGGAGAAGGCGGAGAGTAAGAGAAAGAGAAAGAAAAAACACTCCGAAAATGGCGGTGGCGTGTTTGGGAAGCTTTACTCCTGTAATGGCAAATCCACCAAATTCTAAGAATTCCGCCATTCTCTCTTCTTCACTCTTGTTCTCTTCTCAATCTTCCGCTTTTTCCTCCCTTTCCCTTTCTCTCTCCTCCACACGACGCCGTTCCACCATTCTCCCCCGTTTCTCGGTAATTTTCTTCTTCAATTTATTTTTCGATTGATTTTTTTTATTGAATTTCATGTTAGAATCTCTTAATTGTTTTAATTTGATTTAGAAAAGAGGAAAAAAAATTGGTACTAAAAGCTGGAATTTGTGAGAAGTAGAGGAAATTTTGGGGCGTCGTTTTTAATTAAGTTGATTTGTATTGCTGCGTTGCAAATTGGATTCAATAAGTTGAGTATTGATTCGGTGAATAAGGTAGAGTGTGATTTACGCTAGTAATTAAGCGTAATGTTGATCATGTTTGTGTTGATTTAGGCTAATTTTAGATGAATAGTGAAGTTTTGGTGATTGATCTTGGAATGTTAGCAGGTGATGGCGGCATCTGATGCTGAGAAATCGCGGCCGCTGAGAATTATGATATCAGGAGCTCCTGCTTCTGGTAAAGGAACTCAATGTGAGCTGATTACCGCGAAAGTATGTTACTTTTGCTCTAGTATGATGATCTTTGTTGAATTTTCGCTTCATATTTGAGATGAGTGTTGTGCATTGGTTGATGGGTTAAATTTCATGTCGAATGTTTGTTACTTCAGATTCTTAATTTCGCAACATTCATCTATGTACCCCTGATATGCTTCGTTTAGTATTTACAAGTAGCATAAATTCGAGATGGATGAATGAATAGTGGACTAAAAAAATGGTGAAAGAGGCGGTAATTGGACTCCATCAGGAATCAGATACTAAAGGAGGATTAACAAGAACTTCCCCTTAGTTTCTTCGAAATGGCTGTGTGAGAAGCACGGTGGTTCTGTATTTTTAGCCTGGAAGAAAAAGGTGTTGTCTTTGTGTTGTGGTTTTGGTGGTTTGGATTTGTGATTAAGAAACCGTTTGCTTTTTTGTTGATCATACCTATTTGGAAAAATGAATCATCCTTTTAACTATTTTTTATAGTTCTTTGTATGGTAGAGAATGTTAGTATTTAGTTTAGTGCATGAATTTCTCATTATGGGATTGCCCTTGAAGAAAAGCAGATTGAATCAGGGTAATCCTCATATATGCAGTATGGTTTGGTGCATATTTCTGCTGGAGATCTGCTTCGGGCTGAAATTGCATCCAGCAGTGAAAATGGAAAACAAGCTAAGGAATTCATGGACAAAGGACAGCTGGTTCCTGATGAAATAGTCGTGATGGTAAATTTCTTTGGTTTACTTGGCGCAGTGTATTAAATTTCTGTTGATGACTTTTTGACAATCCTTTGATCACACAGATGGTAAAAGACCGTCTCTCACGACCAGATTCACAAGAAAAGGGTTGGCTTTTGGATGGTTATCCAAGGAGCTTATCTCAAGCAGTTGCTCTTAAGGAATTTGGCTTCCAGCCTGACCTATTTATTCTATTGGAAGTAAGTCTCTTGATGCCCTTTAGAGTTTGTGTAAAATATGTTGCAATTTATACGATTGAAATGTTTTGGTTGAAGAGTTTAATACTGAAAAAGTAATAAGTAGGGTAGTAGCCCCTCAGACTTCAAGGATGTGTTCTGCAGTTATCCATAAAATGAAGCTGAAACTTTTCCCGTAAAAAAAAAAAACGGAAACTTGTTGCCCTTGTTGAGAAATTATTGGTAGTTAAGTTTTATCCTTACACTCCTACGTCTGCAGGTTCCTGAAGAATTACTTGTCGAAAGGGTTGTTGGACGGAGACTAGATCCTGTTACTGGGAAGATATACCATCTTAAATATTCACCTCCTGAAAATGATGAAATTGCCGCCAGGCTGACACAGCGCTTTGATGATACTGAGGAAAAGGTTTGCTCTATGACCACCTTTTGAATCTATACTCTTGAATATAATTTTGGTCTATTTATTTAGGACCCAATCAAGTATCACTTGCGATTATCTATGATCTTATTTGCTTCCATTTTCATTTGGGATTATTTAAGGTAAAACTGCGCCTGCAAACTCACCATCAAAATGTGGAGGCAGTCGTGTCCATGTATGAAGACATAATTTTCAAGGTATGTCTACTACTCTATGTAATGTGTATTGTAATTTTGATTATCGTAATCATCAACTTTGATGAACGTGTGAGGGTGCGGTTGACTTTCAGTGACCTTCTCTTTTCTTACTGCATGGTGTAGACTAGATGTGTTTATGCAGTGAGTTTTGAAGTGGCTTAATTTGGTTCTGAGAGTTCAGCCATTAGCGCTACCCATCACCCTGTTTGTGCTTAGTGTATAGAACTATAGAAGTGAGTTTCTCCACTAATTTTTGGCTGCATATGGTGACCATCTCTGACTATCTATTTCATCCCTTCTTTTGTGTCAAAAGTTAAAATTGGTGATGGCTTTAAAATAGAGTCTGATTCACTAATTTTAGAAAGTCAGAGCGATAACTTTGTCTGGGGGGGGGGGGGCAAAAGTTTCTCAAGTTCAATTCATGAGGAGCTGAAGCATTCACATCTATCAACTGAAGTTCAGGCTACTTTAAAAAGTGGGTGTTTAGATTGTTTATTGGCTAAGGCCCCCATACCAAACACCTTTTCGCTGTGAAGTTTGTAAATGTCAGCATGCTTGTTTCCTTTTCAAATTGAGAAAGGGTTGACCTGGCGCCTGCCCACCAGTATACTACCTAGAACTGGTGACCTGGTAATAATCATTTCCAAGTGTCAAGATGTTTCAGACCTCAATGAATCATGCTTCGATTTTCCTTTCGCACCAAGAGCTAGCAGTCACATAAAGCTGTTTGAAAGCTTAAACTCTGACGTCTGGGCTGTGGTTGACAAATAAACATCAACTTGGGTTGTTTTTGAGGTTTCTTCTGTTGTTTTATTAATGATTTTGGGTAGTCTGAAGACGATGTTGGGGGTTCTAGTCCTCTAGACCCTTAACTTTGCTGGTGGCGCTGTGTTATTTGAAACATATTAATTAGTAGATCAAAGGAACTGACTCTTCCTATATTCACAGAATCTAAGGACCAAAATGACCGTCAATTTAGTAGATATCCTTCGTTCTCGAATTTGCATTTGGCGCTGTCATGTTTTTCTTGAATTCAATTGTATATCATCAGAGCTGTTTCTTGCTGATTGCAGGTTGATGGAAGTGCTATCAAGGAAGACGTATTTGCTCAGCTTGATAAGGCACTCTCAAAACTTGTGGAAGAAAGGGCTGCTTTGGCAGCTTAGTCTTAAAACCAAGAGCAATCAAATGTATGGTGGTCTGCTCTCCCTGCTGACCTCAATATCCATACTCCCCGTTTGCTTGAGACGTCCCTTTTTCCAGGGCTTTCCCAAATTTTAGATCATTGGGTTTTTGTTTTTTTATTTGTTAGAAAGATCATATTGCGTATATATAGCTCTACAGTGATTGTAATTCTTTGAAGACTTGACGATTACCGTGATAGCTGAACAAATGACAGAAATCGAAGTTTATAATCTAATGAACTCCCAGATTATAGCCTGGTTTTCGTCAAATTGCTTTTGCCTGCTGTTGCTACTGCTACAGAGTACACAGACTGTTGAGTGGTAATAAGTCAACCCGTATGAAGTAAGTTTGGAGTCTACTGGTTATTACTTTTCATTTTTGTGTGAAGTGTTCAAAGTCCACAGGTTATTATATGTATTTTCCGTGAAAATGATCGTGTTGAAGAAGTCTACGAGTTTGGTAATAATAGTAGTCAGTTTTCCTTCATTTCCACTGAATTTCTTTCGTATTTCGTGGGTGAGATATTAGTTCTTTGGATGTGAGTAGTACTTACGAAAATTTATCTACAAGAACAAAAGAATGTTTTACGCTTCTATCTACAATTGGCTGCAAGTCCTTGCCGTTGAAAATGGACTTGGTCCAAGAAAAAATTAGAACTACATGTACTGATGACATGACCGATAATAGCAACGGTCATCTTGAGGACGTATCGGACGATGACGACAATGTAGGTCGAACCAAGCAAGCTGCCAAGGCCCTTTCCAAACACGAGACGACATTGGACATTGTAGGTCGATTTCGACCTTCTAGACTGACACAATCGACTGCAAGGTCACCGACGAGCATCACTGCTTCTATCTCCACCGGTGTTGGTGGTGGTACATTTGGGTCTAGTACCCTGTGGATTTCGCCTCTTATAATGTATGGCACCAGAAAATCCACCACATTTCTCGGCATTCCATCCTCATTAGTGTGTATGGCCTTGTATCCACTCAGAATCTCTAGTAGTACTACCCCGAAGCTGTAAACATCGCTTTTCGTTGTCAATTGGTGTAATCTGTAGTACTCGGGATCAACGTAACCAAGGGTGCCAGCAGCCCAGAGGGAGAGGTGAGACTCACCTTCCTGAGGTCCCATCAAAGACAACCCGAAATCTGAGACCTTGGCTGTCCAGTTACTGTCAAGTATTATGTTGGAAGGCTTGATGTCGCGATGTATGATGGGTGGGACTGCATACGCGTGTAGGTAGTCTATCCCCCTAGCCGCGTCTAGGGCCACCTTGATTCGATTAGGCCATGACGCGAGAGGAGACGTATCCTTGAGCTTATGGAGGTGGTCATGAAGGGTGAAATTGTTCATGAACTCGTAAACAAGCACCCTTTCATTCGCATCTTCATAGAACCCTAGTAGCCGAACCAGGTGCTTATGGTTGAGCCTAGATAGTACCTCTAGCTCTGCCATAAAGGCTACATCTTTGTCGTCCTGGCGCCGGTTTGTTCCCAACCCGTAGGTTCGTGACAGTACCTCTGCTCGCTTGATTGCCACCTCTTTCCCATCGTCCAATGTGGCATGGTACACTGACCCGAAGCTGCCTATCCCAATCCTACGATCTTGAGAAAAATTATCGGTGACTCGTAGTAAAACCTCGAGCGAAAACTCCTCTAGATGACCTCCTCTGTCAATGCTATACATATGACTCAGTCGCTTGTCTAGGACAGGTACTGATTGCACTGTGTGTTGATCTTCATGCTCGTGTCTCGATTTCTGAGTCTCGATTCCTTGGCTATTCCTGACTTGCTCAAGAGGCCCTGAATCGTGCACCCGACACCCCTTACCCCGACAATATCTCCATAACAAGAATACAAAGACCGCAACCAAAGAAACTGATCCAACAGACCCAACTGCTAGAAAAACTACCCGTTCAGTATTCCAGAAGCCACCACTCTTCTCAGAACTTGAAGTTGCTGACACCGGTGCAGGCGCATTCAGATAAGTCTCTTGGCCACAGGGCTGGCAGATCATTAGTCCTGCACCACAAAAATTACCATACCCTGGTAAAGGGCCACATGAAGGGCATTCACTAGTACAATGCCCTGGCATTACACCAGGAAACACCAGCATTTTCCTGTCAATAAAGTCATTCCCCCAACACAACACTGAATAATTTGATGCCACAACTCCACAAAAAACACTCTGCTTTGCCACAATTCCAATGAAATAAGTCTCTTCCAACATCTTAGGCACCCTGAATCCACCATTCCCCCAACAAACAACAGTCCCATTGTCGCGAATCGCGCAACCTCGAGCATCTCCTAAGGCTAAATCCTTAAACTCTCCCTGAGGTAAACTACCTACCATGTTACCCCAACACTGCAAGCTCCCACTCAATGATATTGCACAAGCATAATTTGACCCAGCTCCAATAACAGTAAAATTACCATTCGTGTAATTTTGAGTTACATTATGATCATTTCCCAAGCAAGAAATTTTACCATTATTACTATCTAACCCACATACAAAATCATCACCAACAGCAATGCTGGAAAAAGTTTCGGAACCGGAATCGGAATAGGATTCCCATTCCCTCCATTGCCAACAAGAAAGGGAATTACTCCCATTCACAAGACCACAAACATGAGAATTCCCAGCTTCTATTTCACGCAAAACTGGCCCTTTGTAAATTCTCTTGGGTAAAATATTATTACTACCTCCAATATCATCTAAGAATCTCCAACAATCCATAAATGTATTGGAAGGCTGTGATCTAATCCCACAAAGGAATCCCATTCCACCAACAATTCTCGAATACGAAACATTATAAGTATTCACCCGGAATGGGATTCCGCTAGGAAAACTTGTACAATTCAAGAATGATGGAGGGATGATCGCGCAAACAAGTGTTTGGTTCGAGGTAACGGAAACGGAAACAGTGGAAAGGGAATGGGATTGTAAGGAAACGGAAAGGGAATAAAAGGCTGTTACCAAGAAGAAAATGGATGTTTTTTTTAGTGAGAAAGCCATAGAAATGATGGGTGCATTGTTTGGGGAGAAAAACAAAGGAATGGGAAACAAAATGAAGGACTTAATACAAAAAATTTAGGGTGTTAGTATACGCGTTGAAACTTAGGAGAATGAAGACGAGGTAAAAATAATATTAATTTAATATTGGGAGAGAAAAGGATTTGGGTTTGACTGACTAAGTCTGAGTTTGAATACATGAATTAAATAAGTTGAGTATTGAGTACTACTCACATGAGTGTATTTGTATCAGACGCGTCACTGTCTTCGGGTTACTCGGTGAGTTGGTGACTGACGGACTGATGTCTCTGAAGTCTGAACACTGAAGAGCGGATACGGGTACGACGACCGAAAAGCAGTCTATCGTGGGTTATATTTGGAAGGCGTTATCTAGTGATAGTGACTTCGGTATTAGTTTAGAGTAAAATTTCGTGTTATTAGATATTTGGAGGTATTGATGAAGGGTTACTCGGTGAGATGGTGGTGGACGAATGTTTGAGGGGGCGATATGGGGGAAACGGTATTACGTAAATTAGTTGTATTGAATTTGTTATTACTTAAATTTATTATAGCTTAGGTTTCATCTCATTAAAATGGTGACGAAATATGGAGGTTTTGAAATTTATGAAAACCCAATTATGAAAAAAAACGTTACAGTGTTCTGGATTTGTAATAGAATTATTATACGGTAAAATTTAAACCTAGGGAAAAATAGTGAATACTCTTAGGAATGGAGTTTTGACACAGATTTAACGGAACCTAAACTTTGCCAACTTTTTAAAATAAACACTTGGTAACTATACAATCTTACTTAGTCGAGTATAGCGCTGAGATGGCCATATAGACTCGTGCATGGTGCGTAGCGAGTGATGATATCATTTAGTAAGCGTTTATACGAGGTTTCAAGAACTATAACCTGTGAATTTTAATATGAAATTAGATTCTTAAGAACCAAATTGAAGATTTAGGGGAGAATGGAATTTGCCATCCTAAACATTTGTACGTGCACAAATATACGAGCAAGAGTAATGCTAGCTCGAACAGAGTTAGAACAATATTGGAATGCGCTACACTAAAAATGTACTCCGTATCATGTTAGTGTTTACACTTGAGAATCCATTTCAAGCTTAAAGCCACATACATTGTACACATGTGATCCTCTAGTAGTAGTAATAAATAACATGATGATCACAAAAACAATGCATCAATTCATTGGATAATTGGATTAGTATATCATAGAATGTTTCTAGAAATATTGTTACTTAATATGTATGATACTACATGAATATGACCACTATTTTTCTCTTGTTCACATTCTGAATTCCATGTCTAGTTTAAATTGATAATTTAAGTTGGCGCATATAGTAGATGATCGTCATTTCTAGCCTTCTCTTTCTAATTTATCACTTTCTTTTTTAGGATATTTCTTGATTTAATGTATGTACAATAATTGTACATTGTTCTACCTATAAATAGGAGGTGCACGTTCGTCCATATGACCAGATCAATTCATCACACTAGAATAGAGTTGGCTCTACCTTGTTCATCATACATACATCCATAAGTTAAACATGGCTCGCTCTCCATGGTTTCCTTGCTTTCTAGTTCTTCTTCTTGTTATAGGTAAACAAGAGATGTTTTTGGCTAAACACCAAATTGTTTAATGTTGTCTTAGGATAAGTACGAAAACGCAAGTACGCAACATGCATGTTAATGTTTTCTGTTTTCATTGTGTTTCGAGTTGCAATCATATAGTGTAGAAATGGTTTTCTATGTAGCGAGACATTTTATCGTGTAATAATTTCATGATTATCTAAATATTATCCTTTTGTGGCGCCTAACAATTTAAATTTGTGGAGCAGGGCAAATGACCGAAAATGTAAATGGGATTAAATGTGTGGAAACGGTGGCTCTCGGAGCACAATGTGCGAATTGTAACAACGTTTGCATAACAAGACATCCACCAAATAGTAAAGCAGGAGGAGACTGCGACTCTGCTACTGGACTATGTCATTGTTATTGGGTTTGTGAAGGCCCACGCCCACCATTGTCAACACGAGCATCTAGGCCCAATTTGGCCCGCCCGCCTACTGAGCCTATAATGGTTTAATTATACTAGAAAACCAAAATTTTCCATTTATTTTTCTTCTTTATTATCCTTTGTTTGGAGAAGATTTATGATTACATGATGTTCGATTAACACAAATTATGAAATGCACGAGGCCAGGAAAAATTAATGTTCAATGTTTTCTTCCTCACTTTCAGCAATCTGTATAATGCTCAGCAATCGGCAAAAAAAAATTTGATAGCCACAACGGGTGTGGGTGACATACGCTCTTAAATTACTATCCTATTAGAGGAACTGACCTTCATATTCGAGACAAGCGCTCCAAGTCTGTCAATAGTAAAGCTTTGAAAAAATTTGTCTACTGTAAAATAAAGTTGTCAAAATTGTCCGAAATCGAAATATATAATATACGGTTTTAGGTCAAAAAAAGGTCCGGAACACAAATTGCTTAAATTATCGTGGGATACTCAGAATAGGCACACAATAAAACTTACAATAGCCACGACCAGTTAGGTGCATTGTTATCCCCCTCGTCAATTTTTTTTTTTTCCGGAAATTAAGGCCTCTAAAGCAAAATTGATTGGATATATATGTAGTACTATAGTAGATTCTAAAAACCAATTTGAAGAGTAACGAGGGGGGTAACAATGCACCCTACGAGTTTAAGACATGGTAATTAAGTTCATATTTGAGGACCCATTTAAAGCACAAGGTCATGTACAGTGTGCACATGTGATCTTTGTAGTACAGTATAAAGGTAAATAGGGAATAAAATGAAAATCATAGAAATAACAATGCACCAATTCACAATCAATATATTATAGACCTTATAGCAATTTTGTTACTTTTCTGTCCATAATCTGTATGATACTACTATGTGTGTCCCTTGTGATTTAATACTGCATGTACATATTGCAAAAAGAAAATTCTATCTATATATAGGGAAGCTTGTATGTGCATTTGAACACATCAAACAAGAATAGTGGACTCTAGCTCATTCATACATTCATTGATCCATACAAAAGTTAAACATGGCTCATTCTTCATGGTTTCCCTGCTTTCTTGTTCTTCTTCTTGCTATAGGTATAATTCAGAGTTGTTCTTTACACTCCTTTAATTAATAAATTTGTATCCTTTGATAGTTTAATGTGTAAAAGCAAACACTAAATTATCACTACGGTATTTAACAATGTTTTAGGTCCCATACGAAAATGCAGCATGCGTGTTAATGTTTTCATCATTTGTCGCGTAAAAGTTTCGTGGTTACCAATTTACCATTTGTGGCCCTAATATTTTCAACAACATTTAAATTTCAGGGCAAATGGGTGAAAAAGTAGATGGGTTCTTATGTCATGAGGTGGTGGATCTTAAAGAACTATGTGGGGGTTATTGTAACGAGTATTGCGGACAACATCATCCACAAGGTCAAGGAGCCTGCAACAGATCAACTCAAGAATGTCGTTGTTATTGGAACTGCAACGTCCCTACTCAGCCCAGCATTCATCAAGGCAGGCCTATTATAGTTCAATAATTATCTACAAATTTGTACTTTCGTTTATCGGGTTTTTAACTTGTGTCTACTAGGCACATGTTGAAACGTCTGTTCTTCTATGTATCGTTCGTATTTACCTCTTTTTTTTTTTTTTTTAATATAATTTACGATGTTGGATCAATACATAACAATTATGAGGTGTGAGTTCAATCAAATTTAAGATTCATGGAAAGCACTCAAACATAAACTATTAGGCCCAACACGTTTCTGAAATTAGGCCCGTTTCCATTAACCCACCCACTGGACCCAGTCTTTATCCACGCACGGCCCAATGAAGATTTTTGTTTTTTCTGAGTGCAAGTGATATTGTAAGTGAAGAGCTATTCGTCGCCCCTATTTTACTATTGTCGCCCAATTTAGTACGACTTTTCTCAATTATACCCTTATTC
>JBBYHQ010295711.1:0-20964 GCA_038382645.1 Spergularia azorica | reverse complement strand
GGACCCGTTGCCAACGGGTCCTAAAATTTTGGACCCGGACCCGTATCCATCCACAACGGGTCCGGGTCCGGTTCCGGGTACCCGCTTTTTTTGCTCACCCCTAATGGTTTTGTTTTGTCATGTTGTTCTTGTTTTCTTTTTATTTATTTTTTAAGTCAAAACAGGGGCTAAACATTCATATCAAGATCCGCAAGGGTTGTAACGCCCTCCGGAAAGTCGTTTACAATGAAAAGTTCCTGGCCACTCAGGGGACCCAATCTAGCTACGAAAGTGAGCTACTGTATTACCCTCCCGTTTTACATGAGAAATAACAAACTCGTGAAACTCACCACGTCACCGCCCATAATGTCCTAAAATTTCTGGTAAAACAGGGCATGAAAACGATCAGGCCCAGGGGCCTTATTTGGGTGCATTTGTTGAAGCGCAGCAGATATCTCGGCCTAAGTGGGAACAGCATCCAGAGTGTCATTAATGTCACGGGTGATACGTTGTGGGATGTCGTCCACAATTTCCTCAAAGGTACCAGGGGGTCTGACCATAAACAGATCTTCATAGTAAGTTGTAATAATCCTCTTAATGTTAGCATCCCCCTCCTGCCAAACACCTTCTTCATCTTCTAAACCTTTTATTATGTTCCTTTTGTGGCGATGATTTGCTTTATGGTGAAAATATGTTGTGTCGTGATCCCCCATCTCGCAACTCATTTGTTCCGGCTCGGATGAAGCAGTAAGTCTCCTCTTTGCAGAAAAGATCATCAAGCTCAGCTGATAGTTCTCGACATTTCGCCAAAACATCACCATAAGGTGCACGGGCTTGCCAAATCTTCTAGTCTTTTTGAACTCTGCGGATTCTCTTTTTAACATCTCCAAAAAATTTACTAGCCCAACTTTCCAGACCAGCAGCACAAGCATGAATACGCTTATCAGGAGAAGCACTCAAACCGGGCTGTCAAGTGTCTCGGAAGATCTGAATACACTCCGGGTTTGAGAGCCACATTGGCTCAAACTTGAATTTCCTACGCACTCCTCTCTACCATAGACTGGAATCAGGTGAGAGGAGTATAGGAGCATGAACAAATTTGTATCGTGGATAGTGTTTGACACAAGAATCCGTGAACATAGCACACGAATCATCATTGGCCAGGAACCGGTCCAGACGTTCACGTACAATATTGTTTTCTTCCGTCCCCTCTCCCATGTGAAAATACTCCCTGAGTACCCTATATCTCGTAACTCACAGGTGTCAACCGCAGCACGGAAAGGATCTGTAACACTCCGACTCATCGTCTGAGCCGGAAGTAGTCACCTATGGCAGCTCGCCAGACTGTGTGCTGACGACACGGGTCTTTCCGGCGCATTTTGACCTCACTCATGCGCACCCTGGGAAACTTCCCAGGAGGTCACCCATCCTGAAATTGATCTCAGTCAAGCACGCTTAACTGTGGAGTTCTTATCAGATAAGATTCTTAAAAGGAAAATCGACTTTGTTGGTATGAGTAGCACTATCAATCCTTTTAAGCACATCATATGAGCTCTTAATCTCTTAGGATCTCCTCTGAAATCTGGGGTATTACACTCACCCCCTCTTAAGATCGCAACGTCCTCGTTGCGACTGGCAGCCAACCATAGTCCTACTCCAGGATCTTTCCTCCGCTATGCTGCTGACCTGGGCACTCCTGACCACAGGATCAACACGCGGTCGCAGGGTTGCTCTGATACCATTTGTAACACCCCGACTCATCGTCTGAGCCGGAAGTAGTCACCTATGGCAGCTCGCCAGGCTGTGTGCTGACCTCACAGACCAATACGGGTCCTTCCGGCGCATTTTGACCTTACTCATGCGCACCCTGGGAAACTTCCCAGGAGGTCACCCATCCTGAAATTGATCTCAGTAAAGCACGCTTAACTGTGGAGTTCTTATCAGATGAAATTCTAAAAGGAAAGTCGACTTTGTTGGTATGAGTAACACTATCAATCCTTTTAAGCATATCATATGAGCCCTTAATCTCTTACGATCTCCTCTGAAATCTGGGGTATTACAGCATCAATTTTTCTCTCTGCTCGGTCAACACCTTCGAGTTTTTCATGCATGCTTAGGATTTCGTTGAAGTCTCTAAAAAACACCATAGGAAGGGTGGTCTCACGTCGTATTGTCTCCATGAGCGTCCACGTTAAGTGCTTGTTAGACGTTTCCGGCCACCCATAGATACTAGCAGCAACCCAAACCGTTGTTCCTGAAGAGTCGAGAACATTCGCAGCCACGTGGTGACGATCATATTTCACAATATCAACATCAATACCGTCCAACCAAAAACCATTGTAACGAGGAAGGGAAAATAGTGATAAAAATCTACGGAAGATAAGTTATTCAGCGTGATAAGTTAACCAATACGTTTGTTGTTATTCGATTTGTCTTGTCCATGGTGAAACGTGAGAGAGATAGTAGAGTTGTTGGAAGAGAGTGAGATTCGTACTTGTCTAAAGCTAGATGGTCTAAGAATTCTTTGTAGAGGATCAGGTTTAATTGCTAAAATGACTTGTTCTTTTATGTAGGGTTGTGACTCGTGAATGATGTGATGATGAAACAACACACACTAAAAGCACCAAATGGCACTTGCGACAAGATAGAATTAAGATATTATCGTAATTTGTAAAACTAAAACAGTTAAAATAAACATGTTAAACACAACCTGTGCTCATGGATCATGGATCAAGTGTTTTTAACACATCTTATAGGATGTGAGATAAACATGTCAGTAGGCGTTATGCATGCTTGGATATAGAAATTGATGAAGGCATGGAGTCGAGGTCATTGCACAATCATCAAAGGTAAAATTGAAAACCCAACTGCAATTCGGGATTTCAAATCCAAACTCCAAAACAAAAGTCTCGTATCCAGTAGTAGAAGTGATCTCGGAAACCAAAGTCGAAGCTATTCATAAAAATCGAATAGGTCACTCCTACATGAGAGATTTGAGTTTTCGTGGGATTTTAACGGGCTTTTCGAGAGATGGTGTTAGGGCAATGACTGAGCGTCCAACTCCAAGCAATCAGTTTAGATTCTTGTCAAAATGTTTCTTTCACATGTTATTACCAGAATATTGTTGTTCTTAAGGTTTTAAGTTCAAATCCCACCAGGGTGGGACTCTGCACTATCTCCACGCTTCTAGCACTATGGATATTTGCGTGAGGGATTGACTCATGCTCAACCATAGCATAAGCCGCACTCACGACTTTACATGAAGGAGCATAATCATTATAAAAGTTGTTCCGATTCCAAAATCTCAAATCCACCTACTCGTGTAGCATTAGTCACTTGCCAATGCACGAAACAAATCAAAACATATTGAACTCAAGGTTTGTTTGACTAAACTTCTGAAGTGTTTATGAGTCCTAGAAACTTAAAACTGGTCAAAAAAAAAAAAAAAAAAGAGACTGTTTCCGTTTTTTGAGAATACTTTGGGTGTAAATTTATTCATCAAGAGTAGAAGCTCTAATTCGTAACTCCTTATCCAAAAACTGTTCCTCGTAAACTGTTTATGAAAAATAGTTATAGAAAAGTTGGAGGTTGACCGTCATGCCCTCCATCACACAGAAAGCAAACTCTACCCGATTAGTCTAACAGACCAAAAAATCAGACCACTTGACTCTGTTGCTTCCTTTCGACTCAAACAACGTCGTACTACACTTGTCTTCCACACGTCCACAACAAAAAAAAAAAAAAAAAAATCCTCCACACAACTCAATCCTGACCCTCCATACTACCCACGTGGCACAGTTCATATAAATCAGAACCTAGATCGACGGCTGATAATAGCTGTTGAGTATTACCCCTAATATATAAAACAAATATATTGCCTAACTTTTTTCTCTCTCTACACTGCCTTCCGCTTGTTTCCAGAATCTTCTTCCATACGCCAAATTTCATCGGTGAGTTCTCTCTCTTTCTCCTTCCTCGCCATCTAATTTGATTTCAAAATGAATTAATCTGTTAAATTAATCTGCAATTTTTATTATCTTTTCTCGATTCTTCATGTATCTGTCAGATTAGGGTTTTGATGATCGTTTTTACGGCGTTTTCCTGTTGTTTTTTCGTATAAATTTGCGATTTTTAGTGCTTTAATTGTAATTATTAGATTATCAGATGATCGAATTTTCGAAGTTGTGTTAATCTCTGCTTAATTAGTCATAAAGTTCAATTATATGAATTAATCTAATTTGTGCAATTTAATCGTGAATTTATATGTATTTAATTTATGTTTAATGTATTTGGAACGAGCTTTGGTACTGCATATGATGGATTTGGGACGAAGGATGTGTATGATAGTTGTCGATATACGGGATGTCGAATTCTATGTGCAAATTCAGTAAAATTGAGATTGAATTTTGGGAATGTGTGCTTCAAAGTTGGTTTATTGATCGATTGTTGATTACTCGATGGTGTGGTTACTTTGCAAATGTTTATCCGTAGTTAGGTTGGACGCGTGTGTAATTGGTTGATTATGGGACCGTTTTGGATGGACTGTCGACCTTTCTAACCGAACACTTAATTGTATATTGCCTTGCTGTGGTTGGCTGATCTACGCGTTATTTGTGTTTTTTGAACCACTATTTTATGCATTGTATAATGTTCCATTTCCATTGTTTTCTTTTAGGTTCTGAGATATTTAAGAAAGGATGCCTAGACGCTTGTCTCACACTATCTATGTCGGAAACCTCCCTGGTGATATCCGTGAAAGAGAAGTGGAGGATCTCTTTTACAAGGTTGGTCCTTTCAGTATTAGATACGCTTCTTTGGTGTTCCACTTGGTAGTGACCTCTCTGTGTTTCTGCTATGTTGTAATGAATTTGCCCCTAAAGCGAAAAAAAAAATGGTTAAATAGCGAGCAAACACTCCATCGGCTATGCGCTTCTTTCGGATGTTAGCTTTGGCCTTATGTTATTATTGCATTTGCTTGAATTATATTAACTGTGTATATTTGTATCTTTTTGTCAGCGTTAATTGTGAAACTCACATCGCTTGTGTGACTTAATTTAGTAGATGTCTTTAATGCTACTTTTGTTGATTAACATTGTGATTTGTTTTTTGCTAGCGAAGCAAGATTTTCATTGGAGTTTGCTATACTTACATCATCGTTTTTTGTTATGCAGTATGGTCCAATTGTTGACATTGATCTGAAGATCCCACCAAGGCCTCCTGGCTACGCATTTGTTGAGGTGAGCTTGATTTATGAAGAATTTAAAATCGACGGCACGCTGAAATGTTTAGTTTATTTTGTTTCCTGCTGTTTCTGAGTTCAGTCTGTTATTTTGTTCAGTTTGAAGATGACCGGGATGCAGAAGATGCTGTGTATGGTCGTAATAACTATGACTTTGATGGGCACCGCTTGCGGGTTAGTAGGTTTTGTGGTTGATGCAGCAGCTTGTATCACTCTAAATTTCTGATGCAGTATATCTTATGTCACTTGTATGTTATTACTTTATGTAATTTGTAGGTGGAGTTTGCTCATGGTCGTCGGGGATTCTCGTCATCAGACACTTATAGCAGTTACAGTGCCAGCAGCCATAGGGGTGGAGCACCAAAGCACACCGAGTACAGAGGTATCATGCTAATAACTTCCAAATGGTGTGTTTGCTTTGTGCACGACAAATTTTATATTGTTTTCTTATGCTTTTGCAGTTATGGTTACTGGACTGCCGTCTTCTGCTTCATGGCAAGACCTGAAGGTTAGTGCAGAGCTCACCCAATATCTATAGGCCATAACTGGAGTTGGTGATTTCACATTTGAATTTTGCAGAATCTCGAGCTGTATATGTTTTTTGTTTGTTGTGTTCCTTTATAACATTGGCATTTTTTTTAATTCCGGGTTGCTTATTACGGGTAGTACGGGAACAGCCACTCTGCGTTGAATACAACGTAGGTTTAAGGCTCCGTCCATCCAACATTCCCCCCACCCAGCCATACTTGGAAGCCTTTGACGCACTGGAGTTGTGTTGTTGAGTTGTTGTCGCTGTTGTTTGTTGCTCATCTTGCTGATTTTGTACTTTAGGATCACATGCGAAAAGCTGGCGAGGTTTGTTTTTCAGACGTCTTCAAGGATCGCCGTTATGGTGGTAAGTTGGATCAATTCAGACAATGGTCTTAGACTGAGCTCTTGCATAGTTGTATGGTTTCTCTGAGAACATATTTGATGTATTTGACTTCAAATTTGTCTGCAAAACAATGCTCACTCTAGAGTTTATGATTTGTTCTTTTGTTGGTGCTTTCTTTTAATATGAACTATTTTATTGGGCAGGAATGATTGGAGTCGTGGACTATGCGAATTATGATGATATGAAACGAGCTGTATGTGCTTTTATCTCTTCACGTTATAAATTTCTGATTGTGTGAATACTTGGCGTCCATGCTCTTCTTTATTGTGGATTTAGACAACCTTTCTTCTTAATGCAGATTAGGAAACTAGATGATACAGAGTTTAAGAATGCATTCTCTAGGGCTTATATTCGGGTATGTTTAGAACGAATATTTATTGGCAGGCTCTCTTGTGGTTTCCTTGGTCTTCCTGTATCCTCATTTAGTTTATTCTGCAGGTGAAGGAGTACAGTTCAAGGCCGGATATTAGGTCAAGAAGCAGAAGCAACAGCCGTGAACGTAGCTATAGTCGTAGCCGTAGCCGTAGCCGCAGTCGTAGTTATAGGTGCTGCTAGTTATTTCAGCTTTTGAGTTATTTTGATAGTTCTGTGGAGTTCTTTTAAATTCATATCGGGCTAATAATGGTTTTTCTTGTTGCAGTTTATCTCCCAAGGGACCTTCACGCCGCTCTTACTCCAGATCTCCTTCTGTGGCACGCTCTTTATCGAGGTAGTCCTTGTTTGTTGTACTTTGATTAGGATTGATATGATAGCTAGACAGTAAAGAGCTATTCACATCTAATAGGTTGTATCAACATTCCCGTCATATCGTTGACGAGCTCTCAGCTATGTTCTGGGATATTCCTTGCATATGGTTCGTGTGGGTATCTTTATGCTTATTCCATGACGTGCTTTGTGGCTAGGAAACTTGTCTGATGCTTGAACCATCTAGGGTATGAGCTAATTTTAAACTGCCTTAGTCATAGTGTCACTGCTGAATTGACCTTAGGGTGGTTGGCATTATTCGTTGTTGTGCTTGTCAGCAGAGTACTGTATTACAAGGTGAGTATTGTCTGACTCTAGGGGAGTTTTTTTTGGTACAAGTGGAAATATTTTTTATTAGATAGGCAGTGTAATTTTGGGCGAGTAGCACCCTCTTCTGCCTTTGTTTGTACCTACTGGTACTCCCTTCTCATTTCTGGGTGTTGAGGTGTTGATTGAGATGCAGAGTACATTGTGTTACCACAGGGAATTAGATAATCCTTGGAGTGCACGGGTAAATAGATAATTCTAAAAGTGGACATGTACACTGTTCAAGTAGGCTTACGTTTGTGATTTATTGTGGGTCTGATTCAGTGGCATTTTCTGTGTGTATACTTCCCGTCTGCAATGATGCTATGTCCCCTACTACCAACAATGAAAAAATAATTAGGGGTACATTGTTCTTAATACTTGTTTGATGCAGAAAAGTTAAAAGTGCTATGTGACATGTAGAATATGATGTTTTCGTTATGTGCATTCTTGAATTGGGTGGTGCTGGAATTTGAATGGTGATATGCTCCCCTGTTCTTAGGCTGTGGTTAAATTGCAATTTACTACTATTGTTGTTCACCTAGACCTAGTCCTTCATTACGTAAATATTTTGAATACAGATAAACAATTTACACTTGGAGAGTAAGATTTCTAGGATGATAATGAAAAGAACCAAGAATCTTTCTTAAGAAAGTATCATCTTTTGATGTCGGAATTACGGGATGGGTTTTGCCGAGACTTGTGGGTCGTTTCCAAATTCCAGTGGGTGGATTTCCTGAGTTGCCCGCTTTTAAGTTTAACATGTTTGTGTAGCTTTTCTATGTTTCATAGCTCCAGCTCTCTGCAGCAGTGTGGGGATTGGACATTGGGGCTTGGATCTCTTGGCACATCAATCCTTGCTCATATCCATCCGAGGTGTGGCTTTATAAGGCATAGTATGCACGGCTTGATTTTGAGTTTTCTTTATAACGAGGACTGAACAGATTTATTGGTATGTCATGTTAAGGAGGAGGTTCAAGGATTTTGATGATGGTACAGTGAATTGGTGATTCATTTAAATTAAGTGCTGGATTGTCATGGTTAAGGCTTGAGTGTCATGGACCAAGTAACAGCGTGAGACAAATTACATTCGCACAGGATCAGTATTAGGGCTTGTGGTTAAGGATATTGCTAAATACATTGTCTTGTGCAAATTTATTGCGAAATTGGTATTGGGCCTTGCCACCTCTCATTGGTTGACATGAGATTGCACAACCCGGCAAGGAAACACGACCGTTGATGGTAAGGTTGGAACAAGTTACTCTGGTCCAAAATTACCTTGATTGCTGCTGGAGATTATGCCGTTGTATTGTCATGCTTATTGCTAATCCCAGTTGATTCATTGAGATGTTGACTTCTTTTCTCCTGATAATTGTTTTCTTTCTTAGATCTCCATCAAGGTCCCGATCTCCAGTGCGGCGCAGTTTGAGCAGGAGCAGCCGTTCTCATTCACCAGTGGTATTATTCAGAGTCTGAAAAGCTTGGAAAAATCAACGTTTTATTAAGCCTATTTCTGGTATTAGCTATGGACACTGACTGTAGTAATTGGTTGTGAATTGCAGGCAAAGTCAAATAGGAGCCGTTCTGTCTCTGAGGAGCGCTACTAGTATCGTCATTAGATACTCTTGTTCGTTCTTCTCGGTCTGGAGTTATGTTGTCATGTAGTTCTTTTGTACTTGGGATTTGGTTCAGTGTCAAACCTGTCGCTACTGTTGGATTAAGTGCATCGTATGTCAGTTTGAACTCTAATTAGACTGGTACATTTTTAGTATTGTTGATAAATTTAACTCACTGGAACTGGTTGCTTCATTTGGGGCGACGCTTGTATTTGCTTGATAAAGACATCAGATTTTGGATTCTATTCTTGTTGCTTTTGGATTATTTTCTGGTCGCTTTTGGATCTCCGATTATTTTAACGTTGATTTCTTAGCGCGGCTTGGTGAAATCTTACGAGTCCATGTTGACTGCTTTGCAAAGTTTGAGTCCATGTTGACTGCTTTGCAAAGTTTATGAGTCCACGTTGACTGCTTTGCAAAACTTCGTGAGCTCTTACAAGCGGAGCTTAGCGAGGAGATGCTCTGGTTTGTTTGTCTAAGAGGCGCGAAGAGGTCTCATGACCGGAAATTAGGTGTTACCTTCAAGACTAGTGAAACTCCCGAATTCTTGTGGGATTTTTGTGGTGGGACGTGTAATAATCACTTAAAAGTCGGAATTTAGGTTGATAAGCTATGATAAACGTCACTAGTTTCATGCCTGAACTTCGGTGGCCTAAAGTGTTTGTAGCACGTTTCAGGAAATGTCTTACCGAAAGGATTATTATGATTGTGTTTAAAGGATTAACTCAACATGCAAAACACCCGAACTCGATTAGGTTCGACCTTTTTAAAGATTCATTAATTCTGCAATATACACCACTCAGGTTTAGGTCCCGACCTAAGCACCTAGCCTAAATTGTCCCTTTGTTGAATAAGGCCAAGAGAGGTGTAGTTCTCACTTTGTCGACGACTGAATGTTCAGGCGGGTTAGTACCATTCACAAACACGCTTTGGAGCTAGACAGGCTCTTTTACGCTACTTTAATGCATCCTAGCTGCGGACAATGTCAAGCTCAAGGCTGCTATGCACATTGGATTTCCTCGCGTTTGTTGACACCATTGTGTCCTCCCCTTTCCCTCATCATCATCGCAGCTTTATTTCTTACGCTAAGTTTGATTTCCTAGCTTCAATCAACTTTCAGGCACTCATAACGTACTACTTGCATCTTTTCAGGGGGCTAGAGCACGGCCCGAATGCTGGCTGCCAAGTAATCTACAGCCCGTACTCAGATTATATCATCATTTCTTAGTACTGTCGAAGGGAACGAGAAAACAGGCGAGAGGTTCAAAACTGTGTACACTTTTTTCATACATGATAACACAAATATACGGTGGGAAGTTTGTGACAGTAGTTCAATCTCTCGCTCCCTTACAAACCTCTGGGCACTCGAGTTTACGAGGCACCTCCAGTTCATTTCTGTAGATGCTTACAGAAACCCCCCTTTTCACATTACACCAAAGGCGGTCCAAGATTTTACAACTTATTTCTCACCTTTGAGGCAATTGAGCTTTCGGATGAAGCCACTGCCAAAAGGATCGTTTCCAGGACCCACTCAACAGCATACCGGAGTCCCGCTGGTCCAAGCGAAACTCCAGTTAACACCATTCTGCATCGTTTTCACACATTACATCTTTTGGTTTCAGCAGTTCATAATATTGGCAGTTTTTTTGCTTCACCAAATAAAAGCATAAACAAAGAGCAGACGGTCGGTGGTGTTCGCTCTCATCCATGCCGTTGGCGGAAACTATTGGGCCCTCCAATAGATGGATGAGGAGCCCAGCTAGAGTCTCTCTCATGCTGATTTATTGGGAGAGATGCCAAATGCTCTCTTTCCCAGCCATGAAACCGACTCAGATTCTCCACTTCAGGGAAACTCCGACTGGATGCAGCTGATGGGAAGACATGAAACCCACCCGACTGATCTGATGATGAGGCAAGTGGGCCCATTTGGGACACGCCTCGATGACCATTTGATCGTCGAGACCCAGGAATCATGGGCAAGGGTGTACGTAGTGGTGGGGAGGTACTTGGTGGCTGGAAATATGCCTGGAGAGCTTGTACACGATCACGAGCCCGAGCAGCGCTGCCTGGATAAGGTGGAACCATAGATGAGGTCACTGAGCTTCCAACCCTACCAACAGAACTGCAAAATAAATGGCGTTCTACTATATTAAAAGTAGATACAGATATACAGGGTGATCAAGATGAAAATACAACCTTCGGAGTCTATGCAATGAAATGATAAGTGCCTGGCAAATGTATTAAACGAATCTCTAGCCAAGTCCATAGATAGGCATGTATTTCAGCCCACAAATAACCTCAAGACACAGTGAAATCAAATTGACATATTGAATGAACTTAATTGACTTGAAGCAAACACAAATAGGCCAACTAATGGATAGTCCCCAAGAACATATGTGCATGACCAATTTCCCTTCCCTCCGGATGTAATATACTCAAGTCCTCATGGACAGACTCCAAAGCACAGGACTAGAAGACAGGGAGCAAATTAACCTTACTCTACCTTTCTCATAATGTTAAAAATGATGACAGGTTCTGCAGATGGTGCGCGTCTAACTCCTGATATACAATATGGTTAGGCTAGGTAAAAAAAGGTACGTAGAATAGACCAAGAATCAGCAGCTAATTTAAAACTTCAGATATTTCTATTGAGCAACACGGTCATCTTCTTTAAAACTCTTTTCCCAAATCCTAAGCTTTCCTCAAATGAACAGGCAAGGAGGACAAAGTAAAAATCTTCTAGGTTGAGGCATGCAAATATATATTGGTAACAAAGGATTGTAGCTAACACATATGACATACCTGTGACTCATTGCAAATGGATGAACAAATGATCCCGATCTTGACAAATCGGCATTCGCTCGAGAGGATCTTTGGTTGACAGCTATAGAAGAAGGTTGATCAGAAGCAAAAGATAGGCTACCAGCACCCGAGAAAGGAATGGAATGCTGCTCCCAACCATGATAGGGGGGTTCCATGGCAGGAAATGCATAAGAAGTTTGAAGCTCACTTGATCCGGGTGGCCCGCCCCATCGATTGCTAAAATTAGGGCTATCGGACACACTTGCAACTGAGTTTGAAGATGACGAATGAAGTGGTCCATAGTATGCAACATAAGGGCATTGATGGGTAGAGGATGAAACAGCCGTATGTTCAGCAAAGACAGCATGTTGTCCCAAAAGATCCTGATCTGCAAAATTCAAGCAGCAATTGCACAACTAAGCATGCCTGATGCCACATCAATGAAATTAATCAAACAGAGTCCAAAGATAAACTTACAGGCACCTGCTGGGAACTCTTCCTCCCTGCAAGAACAGAAAAATATACTTATCAGATACCAACAGAGCCACAGCTAAGGACACACACCAGACAAAGAGAACATCTTAAAGGCCCAAGAGCTTTCCCCATAGCAATACAAACAGAAAAATAATTCACCAAGTATGAACCTGAAGTAGTCATCTCACTCAAACTAGCATTTTTCAAAATTAACTGGAGAGCCAAATACATCTATTTGAGAACAGTTTTTTCTATCGATGAAAGACAGGACTTGTAGAAATAAACAAAGAGACTGTCCCCAACACTCCACAAACGAAATTTGTGTCAAATTCTGTCCCATTCATAAGCACATACCGAATTAGTCGTCTCCCAAATGACACTGGTTACCAAAATCATCGTGTATTTTAACACTACTGCAACTATCTAAGTATCTATTTCTCTTCGACATCCCAAAACCTGAACCGTTCATACAGAATCAAACTCTACCCTAAAGCTGGTAATCAGTATTACCTATCAGGAGAACAGCAAATCTCAGCTATGAGACTAGATTGAGTTACTAACCGGCTCATGCCCGGGCCACGTATATGTATATTACTTACAACTCAATTATCATAATTTACTTAATAGGAGTTTTTCACTTTCTTGCCACCTATCCATTTTATATTACATACTTTTCCGCTACTAGTCATAATATACCTATTACTATATTGCTTGCTTAATGATATTACTTTTACGTTCTGTCACCAGTCATAATTACTTATTATATTATATTATTTTCTCAATATTATTTTATCTCTCCTTTATTGCACGTAGTGAAGTTCGAACAGTTGTTGTTTTAGAGCCATTTTGGGCCACTTTCGGCCGCTTTGCTATAAATAGCCGAATGCTATCATAAATTTACTATAGACGATATGGGGTGCCTGTGATGGATATGAGTGGTCGGTTCCCAAGTGTGTGGAATGCTTTATGCCCCTCTGCCACAGGTCACTTGTTGAGGTTACTTGTGTTTTTGGCCAATCTGGAAAACCTATCATAGAATTTCAGCTCTAAAATCTTGCCAAACACATGATAAGCCCCCTAGGACATTTTCAGCCAAAGACCGTGGATTATACACTTCAGTTTTGGCCAACTTTGACCAATTTTTTTTTAAATATTCAAAAGTTTAATAGAACAGCCTTGGAGTACCCTAGTTAGATATGAAGCCCAGTTACCCCATAAGGGAAGTTCTTTAAGCCCTTTTGGCACAAATCACCTCTTTAGGGCTAGACGCGAGCATGCACTTTTTACCGATTCTGAAATTTACCATAAATTTGTGGTTTTATAATTTGGCTAAAACACATAATATGACCACTAGGGCATCCACAAAAACCTCCGCCATTTTTGGTCCACAACAATTTCGGGACAAAAATGCAAAAACCATGGATCTTGGATTTGGCCATTTTTTACCACCTTTTTTGAAATAATCAAACGTCCTCCAAACTAGACTATGGATAGCTTTCAATACTCTTGTTGAATAACAGGGTTGGTTCCTCTGATACGGAAGTTCAATAAGCCCTTTCGCCACATGGCAAGAGTTGAGGCTAGCGTGCAATTTTTGCTGATTCGGGGAACCTACCATAGAATTTTTGCTCCAGATTTTGCTAAAACCCATAATAATTAATATGAACCCTAGGGGCTTTCATAAAGCCAGTTTTGTTCTGGTTCCATTTTGAGCCAAAAAAAGTGGATTATATACTTCGATTCTAACCAATTTTGACCAAAAGTTTGGGAATAGTAAAATGTTCTCAACATTTTACCATGGACAGTCTCAAGAGTATCCTTGTTAGATATGAGACCTGGTTCCTCTGTTACGAAAGTTCTTTAAACCCATTTGGCTCATATCATCCTTTGAGGCAATAGTGCGGTTTTTGCCGACTTTAGGATGTACCATAGGTTTTTAGCTATAGTATTTTGCTATAACCCATAACATGAACCCTAGGGACTTCGACAAAAATTGAAACCGTTTTTGTTCTCGGGCCATTTAGGGCTAAAAACCGTGGATCGTATAGCCTTCAGTTTTCCCACTTTTTTGAAAGAAGACATGTTCTCAAAATCTTGCCGTGTATGACCTTGGAGCGACCTTGACGAATATAGGTGGCAGTTCCTCTATTAGGGAAGTTCTTTAAGCGATTTAGCACACGTCACACGTCACCCGCTGAGGTAAGCTTGCGTTTTTTGCCTATTTTGAGACCTACCATAGGTTTTTTGGCTCTAATTATTCGGTAACCCACATAAATTTACCAGTAGGTGCCTCCACAAAAATGTAGGGTTGGTATAGGAAATTGTGTTTTTAGCACTATGTTCTACAACCTCGAGGATTGGTACCCCTTACTCTGCTGTGTCCAATTGGCAAAGTCTGATTGACCTTCGTGGTAGCAATTTCTTCTCATATTTGGCGACTTATTCCACTAGTTTGAGTGTGGCAGGATTGACCTAATATCCTCAAGCAGGAAGGCAACGAAATGAGACCAAAGTATTCCCACCCAACATCGGCCTTTATAACACACACGCACATGAAGTGAAAGAAGGGCATGATACTTCACAAATTGTGTGGGTGGATCATGGATGGGAGGCAGATTTCTCATCTTAAAGTCAAAATTTTATAGCTAGACCATGTAAAATGGGCTCAAAAAAACCCCACCTTTTTACAGTAGGGAAAACTTTAGACCAAGAAAGAAGTTTAGAGAAATTGAGACGTGCAGAAGGCTTGAACCATGATTGTTACTAGCTTAACCTATACAACATGCTCAGCTGCACGTGTCAATATGGACCAAGAGTAAAATATTTAGTAATTTACAGGACATAGCAGCAGTTCTGATAAGCTGTGAAAGGGATTGGAAGTAGATGGTGGAGAAAACAACTATTAAACATTCAGACAGAGGTGAATACATAAGAGGGGGGAAACACGACACGCCGCATGCATGATGCCAAAAGCAGACAAAACTAAGCAAACTTTGCAATCAAAATGTACAAATCTTAATACTACAAAAGTAAGCATACAAGAGCTTTAATGTCAGAGCATGCTCACCCAAACGATGGAATTCGTGAAAACGCTGGTATTGGACACCATTGAACTCCAAACTGCAACAAAAACAAAGCAAACTAAAATCTTCAGATAGTGAATATCTCAATCCATCCTCAACATATTAGCAGATTCAGCGCAATTGCAGCTAATGGCATAGGGACGATACCACCAATATGTAAAGAGAACACACCATTTATACTAAACTTTTCAAAATCAATAAAACAAATGCACAAGCTATCAAAGGAGCAAGGTCCATGAAACAATGTGGAACCTTCAACCAGCAACAATTAAAACTTATTCGTAGTCTAGAAACCCTAAATTCTTATTTCACTGACAAACATGTGAGAAAAAAATTGCCTTTAGTGTTGATACTGGAGGCAGTAAAGTGAAAACAATGTACTACCAGAGTACTAATGCAAACCCCAACCTCCACTCCTAAGTTAAATTTATCACTTGATAACAGAAGCCCTAATGTTCTCTCTCCCCACGCTTGAGACCCACCCCCTTTAATTCTCCTGCACAACCAATACACCCATGAGATCCAATCACCCCCTGCCGTCTGTTTTTTGTCTAGCACTATCTCCATGTCCATGAGGCCCACTCAGTATCCTCCAAGAAAACTACATTTCTAAACCCAAAAAGAACAACTTCAACTCTCTAACTTTACAACTCTACACTAACTTTCCACCTGAGCAGCTGAGCCCCTCTCTCTGTGGCCAGTCTGAATCAGCTTCATGTCCTTTGGTGTCTACATTTAACACAAGCTTCATTTAGACCTCAAAAGTAGAGAGGAGAGTTGCCCCATGAAGAGAGTTACACTGTTTGAGAGCATCACTGTACCAACAATTTCTGCGTTAAATGGAAGAAGTGCCTGATCTTTGAATAAGAGAGAAAAATCCTGCTGTAGCTCTGATAAAGAAAATAGATGGGAGGCGCTGTGGCGGCATTGACACATACCCTGGGATCAATACAGTGAAAACTCCTAATCTCAGGCATAGGAGGGGATGGATGAAACAACAATTCTGCAGACCTTAACCGAAATGCCTTGATGATTTTAATGAAATATCAAGAACTCTTAAATCGCAGTGGCCAAACAGAATAGACATCCTAACGCTAAAAAGACAAATGATGGATTATGACTCTTCCTTTCATGATGAAACTCAACCCCCATCAACCAGCCTAAATTTCATTCCGAATTGGTAAACTTTCTATGGCAACCTCCAATGAGCAGCTAAGTCTTCACCTCAAAACTTTATGCTCAGAATTAGAAGACAAGACAATAGCCATCCCCTCTTATGTGGCATTTGATTATACATAATGAATATCTTGGACAAATATCTTTAGTGCATTCACAACTTCACTAAAGCCTTACTATAGGCAGACTTAAAGCCCAGACCTCTCTTTTGCCAAATTTTAGATCAGGGCTAGAACCGAAACACTTGAACTGTGAAAGACTAGACACTGACTAGAAAGCTTCAAAGACGGTGAACCCCCTCGGCAAAAAGTTGGGTGACAATAACTGGGACAAAATTGGCCATAAAGATTCCATTGCCACATATCTCTATTTACAAACAGACCCAGAACATTCTTCAGAAAATAAAATGAAAAGAAGTGAACTTAATACAAAATTCTGATACGCATCCGCATGAAGATACTCACAAAGAACCAGAATACTTGGCATTACATAATACTGATGTAAAAAGGAATGAATTTTAACGCATGAACAAGTGATCATCTCCTTATCAAGAAGAAAAATATGCTCACCATCTCTGAGTAGTTTAGATCATAAAGATCTTCATCATGATGCCAGTCCTCAATGAAATCTGTAAATGAACGACATCCAGTAGCATAGAGCCATTGACCTTTCTCAATCTTCCGACAATTAGGGCATTGCATTGCTCCCTTAATGTTAAATGCAGAACCAATGCAATCTGCACGGAAACAAAGGATATAAATAAAAGAGAGAAGTACAGTAAACACTAAAAACACCACATAATGACATAACCATAACCCTTAACAAACTACTAGTCAAAGAATCATCAAAATAGACCAAGTTTACTTGGTTAAGCAAGATTCAAAATATCACCTGGCAGTGTCCACGAAGTTTAAAATTTTAAATGATTCCAGATCATCATGTTCACAGTACAACAGTGAAGGTGTAACGAAGAATAGCCATCTTACACTGTAAATCCGACCTTACACTTGTCAAATGAGCTATCTGCTTGAGTATCTGTATTTCATAGGCTTCCTCACATCTGGCATTTTGCTTTCTCGTTATTTTTCTTTTAAAACACAATATTGTTTCCTCCTTATTTATTTCCCCTTTCTCATTCTAATTTACTTTATACCAAATTACCGGCGTTTTGCTCTACATTTTTTTCCACCCCTTTATTATTGCCCTTTGTACTTTTCATTTGCTCTAACTTCAAGTAACATCCCCCCTCCTACGATCACCATCCAATGATATATATACATCTAAACAATGACATCAAAGACATGTTCATATAAAGACGAGAGACCAACCAAACACTGAAAATGTTATAGCTCAAGAGACACAATGACTAAGGTACATCAAGTACTCTAAAAAACACCCCGACTAAATCAACTGCCACTATAAAACTAATAAAACCTAAGCTCCACCATTCTCAGCTCCTCCCTAATCTCTTTAAAGCCTCCGACTTTATTAACAATCTTGAGATAAGATTTCGCCACTCCCTAATCTATAAAGGTCTAAGAAATCGAAAATGGCACCGGAATAACCACTCCTCTACCTCTTTGGGAGGGTCTAGCTCAGGGAATCACTTAACAGCTTCCCAAATTCTAGTGCCAGGCTGCCTGCCAACAATCCGCTTTCGCGGCTCGCAATCTTAACCCAATCCTACCTCAACTACTGTGGCATCAACATAACATAACCAATTGAACAACTTTTCGCAACGAATCGCAATAATCCCTAAAATCCAAGCTAATACAAACCATTCTAACATCATTTCACTCCAAATTCAATACACAATCAGCTCAAAAAACGCCCAAATTGGATCAAAAACATAATTAAACGCCAAAAAAAGCTAAGATCTTTAATTATTCAGATTAAAAATAAAATTACGCAATTACGCATACCGAGGTGAAATTCATGTCCGCATTGAAGCTTCGCGAAGGATCTTTCACCGGTGTCGGTGACGTATTCGAGACAAATCGAGCACGAAACCGCCGACGAACTCAACGACTTTTTACTGCCGCCGCCGGCATCGCCGTCGTCGGCCTCCGCCAACCCCATCGCCGATTAATAAATTAAATTAAAACCACCTTTACGCCAATTCGCGAAAACCCTAACTTGTTCGAATTGTATAAATTGAGTTATTTTATAATCAAATTGTAACGACGAGATTAAATGTCACAGTACGTCACACACAAAAACAGAAACAATTGAAATAATTAAAATGGTGGTGAAATTTTTAATTGAATTATTTTTAACTAATATAAAAAAAAAAGGTGAGAAAGCGTAAGGATGAAGATGATAAGGTGGCGTGTGGGAGAACGTGTGGAGGAAGGTGTGGATATATGGATGATGGTGGTGTTCGAGGGGAGAAGATGATGGGGGATTGGGTTTGGTTGAGGAGAGAGAATAATATTTAACAGAAAAATTAGAAAATGGACATGGATTTGTTAGGGAAAAAAAAAAAAATTTATTATGGGTGGTTTTTTGGACGGTTTGATGTCGACGTCCGAAATCCACTGATTTCCGATAGTGAAAAATGGGTCGATAATATTTTTGAGTATAAAACAAATCATTTTTGAAACTATGGAGTCAACGAACCGCTACTATTACACCGAGAATAATGAAAGAGGTAACTAAATGCTCATATCACAATGGTAGAAAAAAATAATTCATGTTGGAGCGTGTAAGTAGAAAAAATTATTAGAGTAATGATTACATCTGTCAAAAACTGACCCGACCCGAAAAAACCCGATTTTCTCAACTCGGGCCCGAAAATGACCCGAATGCATGGGTCATAACCCAACCCGACCCGGTTTTTTTGTGATCGGTTGTTTCTTACTTCCTAATATATATGACTTATTTTATATTTTTAGAATTTCTATTGACCAACTTCCATAACCACTATGAAGAAACAGAATCCAATTCCTAATGGTTCTTACATTTCTAATCCAAGCTGATATAGGGTTCCAAATGCAATCCGTATTAGTCATTATATATAAACCAACTTGATGTGTGCTTCCATCATTCATATCATCATGGCTGCTCGTCCTCGTCTACCAGTGGGTTATGTGTTTGCGCCGAAAAAGGAAGAACTTGTTGGCCATATTCTTGATGCTAAGCTAAGTGGCAAGTCTTTGATTGCCAGATTATCCTCATATATTGCACGTTGATCTTTACGGTGATCATCCAACAAACATAATGCGTTCAACAAGAAACCACAGAGGCATTCAGGATGGCGAAGATGACTTGTCAGGTTACTTCTTCACCTCACTCAAGAAGTCTTCTGAGAATGGAACAAACGTCTGTCGGTCTATCACGGATCATGGAACATGGTTGGAGAAGGCCAAGAAAGAAAAAGGTCGTAAAATCATGTCAAAGAAAAGGAGTCGACGCAGTATTATCTTGGACATGGAGTATAAAGCCGGTACAAGCAAACGCAAACAAAGTTCACCTGCAGGGTGCTTTCCTACTGTCATAAACCCTACCCCATCATATGTTAGTCACCAAGTTAATAATCATGGTCTTCCGCAGCAATATCATCCTATGCCTCATGGAACTGAGTATAATTTTGATGATGCATTGACGCAAGATCCACTGAACCTGATTTCTTATGATGTGGAAGATGAGGAAGATTGTTTCGAAGCTAGTAATCCATATGTTGTCGAAGGAGGACTATGTGGTGAGTATGACAAGATGACCAGCAATATGCATGCATCTTCATCGCAGTCTTTGAACGATAATCGTGTGCACCATACAGTAACGACTGGTGAGTATTCTTCGTCTGCGTGCATGAACATACATACCGTCTGAGGAGGACAGTGTATGGGGGAGGGCACAGCAACTGGTGGTCAGTATGCTTCATCTGAGTTCAAGGAAGACATTATACAAGTCCCACAAGATTATGGTCAAGTTTACAACGTTCAGGACCAGGCCTTCCGTATGCCTCAAGCTTCTCAGAGCAATACACTTACTTTCGAGGATTCATCAACCAGCTTCGACATGCTTGAAATTGAGATGCTTGAAATTGAGAATTTAGGGATGAATGGTTTATTTGCAGAGTCACAGGCTGTGTAACATTATGTGCTTCTTCATCTAAGAATACAGTACAGCTGTTAACTTCTTTAATTTATGACAGTCAAACTTGTATTTTAGATAGCTTTTCGGCCGTTTGTTCAAGAATTTGTAATTATATATGTGATCCTTTGTTTTGCAATAAACCAATGATTCCTGCATTGTTTTACTGAATCTGTGTAAGTTACAAGTTTCGAGTGCTTATGACAGTCTTGAGTCTCTGCGCATTATTAGGTAGGAGTATGTGTTTTAATCCAGTATCGACTTTTCATGAAGATCAACCAGCATGGCATAGAATGCCCACTTCAAATTTCTTCGCAGATTAGAGTGAGTATCGCGCGGTAGTGAGCATTTATGATCCGCCTAGCTTCCAAGATCGATGGAACGAGTTTGTTACACAATTACACTTCTCCTACTAGGGTTTGGAATTGTAATGTTGTTGTGATACACATCCAGCCCATAATGCAACCCCGAGCCCAGTCCATCACTCACTAGAAGCCCAAGCACAGCATGTCATTC
>JBBYHQ010295706.1:0-20965 GCA_038382645.1 Spergularia azorica | reverse complement strand
GGGAGGAGAGAGATTGGGTTTGGGTTTGGGTTTGGATTTGTTGTATTGGGCTTGGACTGGTGCAAATATGAGGGAGAGGCCCAGATGAGGAAAGGGGGAGGAAACTGAAATCGGCTTATTTTTGGGCCGGGGGGTACGAAGAGATTGGTACCCCCGGGGTACCATAGACGGATTGTGAAAAGAGTGAATGTCAAGGGATGTGTGTCAACTTGAGATCAAATTTTCATACTATGTAATTAGCGAAAAGAGAATACCATATTTGGGAACTAGCTAGCTTAATAAGCATCAAAGCATGCAATAACTGGTGAAAGTTGATAAAAATCGTGACGTAGACGATGACATATAACTTATGTTACCATATGAACTTGAAGAAGGTAAACTTCATGAGTTCGAAGGAAGCTATAAATTGACTAGATCCAAGATGACAAAATCCTCGACGTGGAACAAGAAATTTCCTGGAGATTGCGAATAATGGCTTAATGCCGAAGTTTCACTACAATGAAAACTTGAAAAGGCGTGTTCGTCAAGACTAAAATGTGTGGAATCGTCCAAATGTTAGTAATTGTCACAACATTGCTTAGTTCAAAATGGAAGCTTGGCCTAATAATTTGATGTGCAAGTCTTTTGGTAGCATTATTGATAAAAGGTCCAGCAATTGATATTTATAAAACGATTTTGATTTTGTGATCCACCCAAATGTCCAACCTACATATACATGCTTTGTCATTAACAACGACCTTCTGTCTCCATTCTAATAGCAAATGCGACATCATTTCTTATAGCAAGCAAGGACGCGTGATTGTGTTAGAATACCGGGACCAAACAAAAGATCATTATAAAACTTAAAATTTACGTTTTGTGCTGCAACATGGTCAATATTGTTTCGTAAGATGATTTTGACATGACCATATTTTGTGTAATTAAGATGTTTTGGATGAGTCGATCTACTGATAACGAAACGAGTTTACCGAACAATAGCAATTGAGCAGATCCGATTCAAGGAAATAGAAATGAACTTCATCCAATACATTAGGCCTCAAAATATAGTGTTATATATGCCTAGTTATACAAGCCAGGAAAATTTGTAGGAACTAGCCTTCGGCATGCCCTACCGAAATTAAATGAGTTACTCTCCTTAATTATATACATAATCCTGATTATATATCAAATTAAACACAAAATGAAGAAAAACTGTACATGTAATGTGAAAGAGGTGGCTTATCAATCACTCTTGTATACCATACAAGAATGTACATTTATCCTCCTACCTTCATCATCACCTATCTGATCAAACGACTAGGACATTCTTGCTTTCCACACTTAATTCGACTTGAACTCATGGAGATTCAACTTCAAGCGTCTTTACTACTCTATAATTTATATGTACATTGATAATCCTGCATTTGGATGATAAGAACAAAATTGTTAGTAATCGATTAGAATTTGTTATTATACGAAAGCATAAAACAATACAACTAAGCTTCGACAATTAGTCATAATCTATTGGTGTTGGATCAGGTAATAAAAAGTTAACATGAATCGTCGTACATAATGGACTCTCTACGCCATATGACTTGTAGTGAAGAGCGGGATATCATGAAATCATTATCATATCCTAGACGAGGCTTCGTAATCAAGCTAATTAAGAGTATACTACTAGTAGTACAATATTTTGGGGTACACTTCATTCTCTTCAATTCAATTTGTCTAGAAGATCAGGATTACTAATTTGTTTATACTGTTGCCTACGTAAGAACAGGTGGTATGGCCTGGGAATCATGGTGTAGTGAAAGAGACAAAAAGGGTGGACAAAGCTTAGATAAGATAACATGCATGTTGGTTGGAATGGATTGAATACTTGAAATCTTACCTGTAAAAACTGAAAAAAGCAGTCCTTTTTTTTTTCTTTATGAACAGTATATGATTGTTGGTGATAATCGAATAATCGATCTCTACTGCTTGTAATTGTACAATTTTTCACTTCTTTCGTTCTTGTTGTAGCATCTTTTCGTATCTTAAACTCTTTTTGCAAGCCGATGTAACCTGTAATAAATCATCGCATACATAACATATTCACTAAAAGCGGTTATACAAATCATTCGGATCGGCCGAAAAAGTGTGGGGTAGTGAAAAAGGATTAAGGAGACTATTCATAACACGTTTCGTTTAAAATCATTTTAGAAAGTTTAAAAATAATTTCTCAACATGATTAAGGTGTTTCATTAAGCCTAAAGTTGTACAACAATATGATGTGTCATGTGTGGTATGCAAATTGTCATTTTATTAATCATAGTTTATGTCGACTAATATATGTTCATTGTCGAAGGGACATCACTCTCTTTATCTTGATCAATATTTCTTCTAGCTAATGAGATAAGATTTACGTCACAATAATGTTACACTTGTTCTTCACATTATCAAAACAAGTGGGTGTTGATTCACAGGTTTAATCAACTAATATCTTATGTCAACATTAAGGATAAGCTATCGCCCCCACATTTGCATATTCCGTAGACCCATAGTGTATTTTCATATTTGTTATTCTCTTCGATTCTCTATTTTGTTTTATTTCCGTTATAGAAGTTTCGGGATCGCAAAAGGCAATAATCACAAGTCACACACAAAGAAGAAAAGGAGAAGATAATTAGCGCAAATTATACCGCGCTTCAAGGAGCATGGTGATCCTCCTCACAATAAGGGAGTGGGGACCATACTTAAAATGATTTTTTAATATATGATCCTCACTCATCTATTGTGAGGAGGACTATCATGCTTCTTGTGCTCCTTGAAGCATGGTATAAGCACTGGATAATTAGAAACTAGCTAGCATAGAAGAAAAGAGAAAGAAAGTTTATTCAAGATGGAGTATTATGTGTTATCATTCTAATCTAATTGATGTGTTGTTCCAATTGAAAAAAGAAAAAAGAAACAAATTGATGTACACATCAGCGGACCAAACTAACCGGCCACACAGGTGTTCTTAATTTTATTTCACATCAATTTGTAAGAAGCTCTTTCATGATTTGAACTCTTAACTCATAACTATCTTTGTGTCTATGCGCAACATTGCGAAGGTGTGTTTCCACATTCTAGTCAATTTTCGAAGATGATAGGTCATTAGACGGTTCATCGTCTAATATTCTTTCAATTAATTACTCGATGGTTAGTGCCTTTTTAAGAACTTATATATAGAAATGACGTCGAAAGTGAGATTTTATCTAGTAGCGGAATATACGAGTAAACTGATGAATTTGGGGAAAAGATAGACGATTATGGCAAAAATGGGTTGCAAATAGCAATTTGGCCGGGAACATATTTCTTGACAAATAGTCAACATTTTAATGTTTTTGGTTGGGAGAATATTAATGCTTGAGTAATGTGAAATGGTAGTTAATTAGGATATGAGACTTTTGACTGTAAGACTTTAATTTGTTGAAATTTCCCGCCCGTTTCGTGTGAAAGTTGAAAGTAATTATACTAGTCCATTTTTAAGGTAAGACTTTTCCTCGTCTCGTATAGCCACATACACATTTGGTGAATCTCTGACAACAGCTTATAATAAATATAATTAGCAGCCATTTTTGTCAGCTAAGAATTAATTAGCATCTAATCAGCCACTATCTTAATTACTTGGTCAGTTTAGTCTAGTGATGACAGTGTAATCATCTTTATCTATTTTTTTGTTGAGTTGAAGATTTTTTTTCATAGTAGTATAGAATACTCGTTTATAGATTGATTGTCGTGAACTTATCATGAGGTAGTACAGATGAAATTATCGCCGATTGTAATGGAATAGATTACGAAATTACAATGTATTTTATATTGATATGATGTGTCAGCACTTTCAATGTTGTGTTCTAATGTAGATGTGTGAATATAGATTTGTAACATCAAGTATGAAATTAAATGGTTATTTTATAACTCCTTGATCAACATCGATCACTCTTTTATACGGAATATCTTTGTGATCATTCATATTGCCTTCCATTCATTTTAATTTCTATTAATTCTTTACAAATCCTATCAAGTATGAATTCAACAATCTTTACGACAATCTAGCAAAGAGCTTTACAAGTTGTACAAGTGACATGTATCTTCTTTCTCAAGTCTAAAAAAAGAAAGGAAAAAGAGGTATACCACTATAAAATACCCGAGCATCTAATTATTTTTCTACCAACCTAACCTACCTACACATTGCAGCCTAAATCAGCCCATAAATCCCCTTTTTAGCTGCCATACGAGTGTATTATGCTACGTACCCCTTCATGCATACAATATACTATTAGATTAGATTCGTACCAACCAATAATTTCATCTTAATTATGTGATAATTCATTCTTAATCATCAAACTTGGCCAATGAGTATTGTTCATGAAAACCCCGAATCTCGATAAAGCGAATTCAAAGTATCAGGACCTCAAAGAAAACTATTGCTCCGTAGGACATAATCTAGTATGAGTCATTTTACGATAATTTTGATCGACTCGAATTGAGACTACACTGTAGTATGCGTAAGCTGAAATAAATAGGGAGTATGGGTGGACTTACAGCTTCGATGTCAATCTTGTAAACGAGAAGCTTCTTACGTTCCCGGCAACTCGTCCTATAAGCAACGAACACGTGTCCAACGGCGAGGACGTAAGAGCAAAGGAAGAGTGCCACCTCGGTGGCGTTAGCACACGCGCCACCTTTGCTACAACCACTTGGGCCGCCAAACACAAATGGGGCCTTCAAAGAGACAAAAACCAACGAAAGCACTGAACACATTGATGTCACCCACAAGTAGGGCCCACGTGACAACCTCGGCCCATCACAGCAACTGTATACACCTATGCAAAAAAAAAAAGAAAAAAAGGTTTTAAATAAATTAAAATTTCATTTTTAGTACAATTTGATCGTTTCAAAAGTCCACTTGAATCTTGAAAGTTACTCCGTATTACTCTACTAAACATTCCACTTTGATCATCTAGACTAGACTTTTATGAAATGGGTCTCATTTCCCTCTACCAAGAACTTAAATTAGCGACCTTCATTTTCTACTCTTCATTTAAACTCGAACATTCTAGACATACAAGTTAGCGTCGCTACTCCCTAATAAATATGCGTTTCGTAACTTTGTGTTCGTTTGGTTGCATGCGGGAATTCGTAATTCCTAGGAGGTGTCACTTCCCAGGAAATATAAATTCATGAGAATTTCTCAAAACTGTTTGGTTACATGTAGGAAATGAATTCCCACAGGAATTTCCAATTACCAAGGTGGGGCTAGATAAGCCAATTCCTCCATTTTGTAGGAATTGGAAATTCCCATGAATTCTGAATTCCCATGATGAATTCCCATGATTTTACTTGGCAACGAAACGACCACTTTGTAAGGAAAAGAAGTACGCTACATAACACTCCATATCTAGACAAATACTCCTTATATATGACCAATTGAGAAATTTCTCTTGTATGGTAAGTTATAATAAGTGAGAATTACTCTTGAACCATTTTTAGGAATTTTCAATTCACAAAAGGAAGAAAATATGAACTCCATGACTTTCAAGATATACAAAACTTATTTACTTCTTACATTTGATCAAACATTATTATATATACTTACCTTATAATAAAACCCAAAAAAAAAAAAAAAAAATCTGCCAAACATTAAGAAAAAGAAAGAAGAACTTACAAATGATAACGATGGACCGTGCGATGGAGATCAAGGGAATATCAATGAGAGAGTATCGAAAATCATAATTATGGAAATAAGAGGAGAGAGATTGTGGAGAAAAAAAGGAAGAATTTGAGAGAGAAGAAGAGAAAAGAGCAGAAGGAATTATAGTATCAGCTACGGCAATTAGCACAGGAGCTGAAAAAAATAAAAAAGAGATTAACAAAGTGATTAAGAAAAACACTGTTTTTATTGCTCTAATCACCCTCTTTAATTTCTCCTCTTTCCCGTAACTCGTTTTCATCATGATCATCTCCTTTGCGTAACTCGTCTTCATGATCATTAGTGCCCGTTTTCTCGAGTCGAGAATTACGAGTTATGTACGGGTCAAGAATCGAACCCTAAAACTCGAAATGGAAGAAGTAGGATATTGTGTGGGTTTTTTTGAATGGAATGGGAGGGGAGGAAAGTAGGAAGGATTTTTAGAAGGGAGGGAAATATAAGGAGAGGGTGTGGGGCGTTGAGAAATTGACCAAAAGAAATGGAAGAGTTTTGAAGGGGAGAGTAGTGGGGTCAGGTGAGGTTATATGATGAGACAAAATAGTAATTAAGGAAAATTAGTATTTGACACACAACGCGGACGTTACTCGTCAAAAAATGCCCACTCTAACTTCTTTTGATATATCTCACTTTGTCCTAAAACTCTTTCTATAGTGTATATATATCTTGTGAATTTCGTGTAACGGATACCATAATACTCGAAGATATTCAATTAACTTACAATGGGTTTTCTAACTAGATAATAATTCAAAAGAATGGAGATTTGAAACGATATCTATCGAGTCGAGTTAACCTTGTGACTTGTTTTATAGACTTTGTCCCATTGGAGTAAGGACCCGTGTATGTATTGGGCGAGTAGCTAATAATCTTATATAAGCTATGGGCAGAATACGAGGAGTTGAGGATTTTAAACCGGAATAACTCCATACAAAGTGATCTAATGATGATTTGATCCGACTAATTGACTAGTCTTACTTACTCTTTACGGTTTCGAGACTACGGCAACTCGATTTATAAAGGTTAATGTTTTAATCGCTATGCCAACATTGCTTACTCCTTACGAGTGCAAATGCTCTAACCGTTATAAATCCATAATAAAATTTCGTAGGAAGTTTAAGGAGTAACAATGGGGAAAGTCGTAGACAAAAACAAGTTCAACGTGACCGTATCCGAGTAGATATTGTCCCTTGTCAGTTAATTAAAGGTCACTGAAGCAACCTTAAATAAACTGGAAATTAAGAGTAAGGTAATTGTTGGAGCAAATAAATAACAAACAGACCGGAAGAGATGGAGCCGCTCCCATGTGATCATGTGGTCACATGCAAATAAATTTTATAACTACTTCCTAAGTTCCTATTATTGCATTACGGTTATGTTATTTGTATTTCGGTGCCACCCAGCTCCCCAAGTTGGTCCATACTCCATAGTCCACACATATTATTCGACCATTCAATTTCGTTTGGATTATTCGACATAACAAATTAAAAAGAATATATAAAATCACATTTCGAATATAACATACTTTATTAAATATCAGGTGGTAGGTTCGCTAATTAAGTTGATTTCTTGATCAATTTTTCTAATTAAGGTATAGCTATTTCATATTCGCGCTTAAAAGATCGCCTGCCCGCCATATAGCTTCTAAACTCGTTTGTAATTTGTACAACTCAGAAATGGAGATGAATAATACTCTTAGACAGAAATTTCTTGGGAAATTATTATGTGGTATATGATGAACAACACACAATTGACCAGCACAATAATTTGTCATAGTATTATTACTGGCTGTTACTGTCTTAAACGAATTGACTTCAAAGGTTACATGTACTGTAGTGGTGGCAGAGTTGACATACAAATTAAGTCATTTGGAGACTAATTCAAACGCTGAATTGAGGCTTTTCTTTTTCCTCTCTGTTTTGTGAAGAAATTTTTAGGTAATTTAACACTACCTTCAATTCGATCATTTTGCTTTAATTTCCTTAGGGGGGGTCATCAATTTATGAGGAAGTAGCATGAGTTCGTGATGATATCAAGGTTAAGGTCGTGATGAGTCGTTCATCATATCCCGAGTGTATCAATAATGGCTCGTGAGCCGTAAAGATTTTAATGGGAGTGAACAACTTAATGAATCAAAGGGCGATCAGCTAGATATATACGGACTAAACAACTATATTTATAATTTATTCAATGATTAATCGAGTAGTCGAGCAGCTAGATATATACGGACTAAACAACTATATTTAATTGAAAAGTTCGACATTTCCAATATAAGAGTTCATTGTCATCGACATTAAATAACTTAGTAGCTTATGAAACTTGACCCAGTGAATATCCACTTCAACCCGTAACATATTGCAAATTACAAAATGCAATCAACTAGCATTCTATAAGTTTAATTTCGAGTCATACGTATAACAATTGTCGTGGAATAATGCAATGGTTAAATTGCATGTACTTTAGCTTCCTCCGCCATGATTGGTGATTTGGACATGAATTCCAACCAGAACGTTAATCAATAATAAGATTAACGGGGTAATAGACTTGCTCCGAAAGAAAAATTCATTAAATCATAATCATGTTTTCAGCTTAATTTGAAGTGGTATTTTTGGGACAAGAGTATCATGGCACACAATGTGCCCCTCCAACTCTTCTGTCATCGCCCGAGGCTTCAACATCACAAATGGATTAATTAAGTAGTACGATTAAGATTGAGATTAAGATTTTCAACATTAATGCATATTTAGTCCAAATTAAGAAGGCGTAATACAATAATTAAAAAGAGATTATGTCATTGCTTAGCTTTGTCAAATCCATACAATTTAAATAAGATGACAAAGAAACAATAATATTAAAAAATGGAAGGGTTCTAGAAGGAAAGAAAGACGTACTTAAACACAGAATCTCGAATTCTTGGATGGCCACAGAGGAAGCAGCCTTTTCCCAAGTAAACTGCTCTACAAATCTTCCCTTTCAAGTTTCAAGTCAAAATGAGCAACTATTCCCATGTTTCACACTTCCCTCCCTTTTTGTTGGGGGGAGAAATTTCTCTAAGGATTTGCGAAGGTGGCTGCTAGCTAGCCGCCAAGCAATTAGTATATTTACAATATTTTATCTTGAATGAAAAATTTAGATGAGAGTATAGGTTAAGCTTACTGATAAAGTTATTGAGCGGTGCAGATATGATACTTAGCATATCATAACTAAAATTGGAATGTTTCACCCATGGGAGAAAAAACATTTAGACATATAAACGTGGTGATGAGTTGAGTTGTTACTTGTTAGTTGTTACATCGAGTAATTTCAACATTGCAACATAAATTCGATAATCAATTTTATAGGGAGAAAACTCAATTAAAGGTGTCGGATAATGTATTATACTCCGTTCATTTCCTTTGTTGTTAACATCTAAAATGACTTCCTTTCAAATGATTTAACCAAACACTGACAATCCAACGAAAATGTTAAAGTAGTTTGAAAGTGTGCAAAATATTGGGTCTTCATGATCCAATATGGACTACCAATGACATCTTCTATCTTGGGCCCGTTATCTCACTTATGTTGGGCAGCGGGCACATATGCATGTCCAATTTACCGGGCTGGACTTAGACAAACAATCTTGAACTACAAGAAGGGTTTCTCCACAGCCAAACACTAGCTCCCAAAAAAAAGTTTGCAACATCAACTCGAGTAAAATCAAACAAGTTGAGGCAAGATAAATTTAAACTTTTAGTAAAGTTTAGTTTTAGTCAATTAAACTAAAAAGTTATGAAATGAACTACTCTTATGTAACCAACTACATGCGTTACGTCTTATATAAAATAAATAAAACGCTTGAAATATTTTATGCGCCAGAATTCACTCGAAAAGATAAACTAACAACGAACACTTTCATGTTTCACGTTCTTTGATATGTAGTCACAAGATCAACCCAGAAATTGTATTAGTTAACATATCTACCGTTACATAAACGCCTTCTGCGCCAGAATTCACTCGAAAAGAAAAACTAACAACGAACACTTTCATGTATCATGTTCTTTGATATCTAGTCACGAGATCAACCTGAATAGTGTATTAATTAACATAATCTGCCGTTACACCGAATCTCAGTATAAATAACGCCACTACTCCTTCCTAAACAAAACACATGCACAAATATTCATCTCTCCTTTAGTTTTCTGTCAATTAGCATGCATTTTTATGTTTATATTATACATAAATCCCAAATATGTTTATCTATTTTATCAAAGGAGAAGCTAATCCAAATAAAGGTATATACAATGATTTCAAAGTTTTCGATAAAACCATTAAATGAATTATCAGACATGCTATATGCTATTTTAAACACCAAGAAATTTATTTTCTAACTCATTCATCCCGAATATAGGTATTTGTTTCAATGAGGGAGATGTTGGCTGATATTAAGATACAAATAGTCATCATTCAATTATTTCGAAATCAAACCAGTGAATTGCCAGGTAACTAATTTATAAAGTTATTAACAATATGACTAGAATAAATAATTTCCTTGTGAATAATGGTAAGCGGCTTTTAATTTAATAACATAGATATGTTGTTTCATACTTCGTATATGATCTTTAAGAGTTCAAAATACTGTGTAATGAGACATTGATATTGTACATTTTATTTCATGATATTTTTGATCTATTTTTTTTTTTGTCATGTTGCCAGTTTAGATTAATATGATATGACGTATCATGATTTAAATGAAATGATATGATATGATACTTTCATCACTACAAGAAAACAGTGAAATGCAATCGATAATTGTGAATACATGTGTACATTTTTTGTTTGGAAAAAAAAGCCTTCCTTCTCTAATTAATATACTAGTATAGAGTTGCTATTAGAACACATTCACTTCCTCTTGAGATGATCTCACAAATCACATTATTTACCTGGGTGTTAAGGGCATGTTATTACTTCAACTATATATAATTCTCCAATCTTGGTATATGTGAGTTTAAAAAACGTGACAGTACTAGACTTAATTGATTTATTGATACATTGACTGAGCTGATCTCATCTAAACAACTATGAGTTTAGATCAAACTTCATTAATGTTTCTAATCAACTAAACTCATTATTATTTAAATGGAAGAGAATACAGCTTCCGAAACATTGATAAATAATCGAGAACAACATCATTTTAATATATGACCTTTAGTTTGAAAAGTCATTCTAGCATGCACTTGAATGGAGAACATATCGTTAAGTTACAAAATACTTGCTCTTTATGAGCAATTACGACAAACTACATATATATACTTTTCCATTTCATTTTGCATGCATTGTCAACATTTTTTTTATAAATGTTTTACACTTTCTTAGCCTCCTCGTTCTTTTTTGTTTTGTTTTGTTTTTAATTTTAATTTGTCGGTAATTTCTTCATGAGCTAACAATTTTACACTGATTTCTCAAGGCTTATTAAATCCTCCTTACAAAATCCTAATATTGTTAGTTTGTTACCCACGGCCAAGGAACAATATCCTAATATTGTTGTTGTTACTAATGCTACAACCCAATTCTCCTTAATTACATATTATTGACATCATATCTGAGTGTCTAGCTAATATTCAGATGCACACACGAGTTGAAAGTTATTTTCAGGGCGAAATGGGTGCATGAGCTATAATTTCATGTTTACAAAAGTCTAGCTAGCTAGCTAGATGCCTAGAAATAGTAGTGAACAATGTATAAAACAGAAATTATTGACCAAACTAAAGCTCTAAAAATAATATTTTTCAGAAACACAAATAAAACAATGAGTACACTTCTTTTGAGTCCAAATCTTGGCCCCTTTTAATTTATTACTTCATGAAACAAGCTAAAGCTCAAATCCGTTCAATTAAATGAGTTCTACTCTGATCTTCACAAAAAAAAAGCATGTTAGCTTGACCGAGAGTAACATCATTGTATTTTCCAGCCATATTAATCGCGTTTTTTTTTTCTTTTTCAAAGCTAGTTAAGTTCCACCAAAATAAGAATGCTTTAGGACAAATCAGTTACGAGAACAAGTGTCAAACCGTGTAGATAACTAGGTGGCAACGACTATTTTATTTATTTATTTTAACTTTTATTAGACTTTGCCCAAAATAAGGTTAGCAGTTACATAGTAGTCCGAAATACAGTAAAGAGAGTAAGGCCCATTACCTAGCTAAGCAGAGTACAAACCTGCCAGGTGTACCTGCAACACAAATGGCTGCCACCTGTGTAACTAACTTAACTAAGTAAGTCTATTGGAAAAAAATGACAAATTTGGTTGGAAAGCATGATGTCTTCCATAAGTTCTGGCGACGGGTTTTTACCTATTTATGGAAAAAAAATTACATAACGTAAGACTCGATTAATGACCATGATGTGAGAGTTGTCATCTTTGCGACGATGAGAATCGTGACACACACTGAGTTGCAAAGAACACAACTCACACTTTTCCTCGGTTTTCTCCTTTTGATCAAGCGAGGAAGTCGTGCTGCATGTCTAGAATTGTAGAATATTTACTCCCTTTTTTTAAGTAGTGTGTGTAAAAATCATACTAATATACAAGAAGAGTTTAAATAGCGACTTTTATAATATGAACATACTCCGATCCGTGCTAAATCAATGCTCCTCATTTTCTCATATACGGTGTATCTATTTTAAGTTCCTAATTAGTTGATACAATTCTCAAAATTTAGATGCAAATTTTACGTCCCTATTTACCAAATCTCTAATTCAAGGTTGGTCAATACAGAAAAAAAAATCTAATCATCAGTTGGGTTTTTTTTTCTTTTCCATGATTTTTCTTTTCTGTTCATATTTCTAAAAATTGTTTAATTCAGTTTTTGTCTTACTACACAGTACACACCCCTCCAACTCCATATATAAGTATGCATGTACAATTGTACACTAACCATTTTCACTCACTAAAATACTCCGACTCTTTATACATTTTGCAGAAATCTCGAGCAAGCTCCATAATTCTCCTCTAAAACCATCTTCGATCATTTCACAAGGTAAATAATAACAAAAATTAATTTAACGTGTCAATTCTTTGATTCTTATCTTGCTAGTTTTGAAATAAGAATAGACTTCTTAATTTGTAAACTTCAATTCTGTCACAATTAATTGTAATTTCAAGATTCGCCACTGAAACTATACATAACTAAATACTCCATTCTATAACATCTTCGAAGCTAGGAACACCATCTAGAGGGAGAACTAAACTTTCTAGACTCGGCATTGATTTTATTAATTATTTAATTAACGATATGATTCTAATAACAAATTGATAAAACTCGTCATTAATTGATTCGCATGCAGGAATCAAAACCCTTGCAACGAAAATGGAAGAAGCAATGGTTTTGGTCGTAGGAGTTGGTCCAGCAGGTCTTGCATTAGCGGCATGCTTGACCATAATAGCAATCCCTTTCATACTCTTAGAAAGGGAAGATTGCCATGCCTTTCTTTGTAAAAAGAGGGCATATGACCGTTGCCACCTCCACCTGGCAAAGGAGTTTTGCGCCTTACCTTACAAGCCACATTCACCCCATGCAAAGAGGTACATGTCCAAACATGACTTCATACGTTACATAGACGACTATGTAACACATTTTCGGATTACGCCACGCTACCGCCACTCCGTTGAGCATGCTTCATTTGATGAGGTCCTAGGGAAGTGGGTGGTTCGGGCCGTAGACACGAGTTGCGACGTGTCTAGGGTTTTTGTGTCGACTTTCGTGGTTGTCGCGACGGGTGAGAATGGCAGGGGTGTCATCCCTGATATTCTAGGGCTAAACGACTTTAAAGGGCAGATTTTGCATTCTAGTCAATTTAAGTCTGGCGTAGAATATCAGGACAAGGATGTCCTTGTTGTTGGGTGTGGAAACTCCGGTATGGAGATCGCCTACGATCTTGCTCACCATGAGGCAAACACGTCAATCGTCATAAGGAATCCCGTAAGTACATAGTTTCCTGTCGATTTTACGTACATATGTGCATGGTGATTGGTGGTGAATCTGTCATATCAGTACGTGTGTTAAAAAGTGACGTTACATTTCATCGATCTTAATTGTTTTATGCATGCATGCAGTTCCATGTGGTAACGAAAGAGATGATATGGGTCGGGATGCACTTGCTGAAATACTTGAGTATTTCAGTGGTGGACGTCTTGGTTACGATGGCTTCCAAATTAAAGTTCGGCAATTTGTCGAAATATGGGATCCATCGACCCGAGAAAGGCCCGTTCTTTCTCAAAGCAACCACGGGAAGGAGTCCGGTTATTGACGTGGGTACTGTGGCCAAGATCCGAGCAGGCGAGATTAAGGTATTAAACTTTTTTATGGCACCTAATTTCTACAAGAATACTAACAAGTGGCTTTAAGTGCACGTTCTATATATTTGCTTTGTCTATTAAATCAAGTTCTAACTTTTTTTTTCTTATCAATATATTGTGTGAATGAAATTTAGGTTCGCCCCGCCATATCAAGGGTAAATAAGAATAGCGTCGTATTTGATAATCAAAACGAATCACATTTTGACATTATTGTATTTGCCACCGGGTTTAAAAGCACCGTTTGCGAGTGGCTCAAGGTACATACTCCGTATATATGCTGATACTGATATACTCCGCACATTTCCTCAGCTCTTTATGCATAAGAAGTAGCCAATTAAGCATTTTCATCTTATTACCTTGTGTTATGACGCTGTATATAGACGGCATACACCAAGTTAACCTTGTACATTTTTGTTATGTATGTAGGATTATGACCGCTTACTAAAAAACGACGGGTTCCCGAGAAACCGCTTTCCAAACCACTGGAAAGGAGATAGAAGATTGTATTGTGCTGGTTTATCAAAAATGGGATTACAAGGCGTATCTATAGATGCCCAATCCATTGCTGCTGATATCCAGTCTACATTACAACTTATGGCGTTTGAGGAAACCTGAGTGCATGCGTACGTATATCGTGGTCATCGCCGTACTTGTATCCCAACGAATGAGCCATTTCGTCGCAACGTCTCCGTTTGAAGAATAAAAATAACTCTGGCGATTTCCTTGCAGCTCTTCGATCATGGTGGCCGGGGCGTCGGACCTTGTAATTACGTGGTAACGTAAATAAAGCAACTAAACAAGAGATCAGATGTATATATGTGAAGGCTTTGTTCAAAAAAGTATCGTCAACAAATGTGTTGTCATATCTTTTTGTAGCTAATCTTTGTATATACACTTATACGGATAGTAAAATGTTAGAGGGTCTAATGTTTAGGCACTTCAAAATGTTAAGTGATAAATTTTGATTTTGCACAACAACGATGTAATTCTAATACCAATGCCATAAACCCATATGACCACCAGTCAGTTTGACGATGCTAAATCCTTATATTCCCTTCAATGCCATAAAAAATCCACGAAACCTCGTTATTAAAGATCATAATATGTATATATTACAAGAATTAAGAAAATTTTTATGATAAAATGTGTATATGTATGCAGGGCCGTCTTGGAAATTTTAGAGGCCCTGTGCGAGACTTTGGAATGAGGCCCCAAAATCCTTAAACGAAAGGTTGAACACGTCGTCTAAATCGAAGTTAATTAATTATATTACAGTCAAAGGCAATACAAAAAAGGATACGTCAAATTTACACGTCGTCTAATTAATGTACATGAACCGAGTGCACGATTTTTGTAATTATAAGACTTCAAGACAGTAATTTTCGTAAAACAGAATATTAGATTTGGAGAAGAAGAAGAAATGCATGTCAAGGTTCGAACACTGGTGGTACAGATAAAATTTCTTGAGGCATCCATTGGGCCAAACTCCACATATATGATAATACTCAATACGCAAACATTATATAAGGGGCCCCTGTAATGACGAGGCCCTGTGCGAGCGCACCGCTCGCACATGCAAATAGCCGGCCCTGTATGTATGCCATCATACAAAGAAAAAGAATAACTCAAAGAATTCCACCCTAGATTATCCTTACGATGTCACGAAATTACGAAGGACGAGAAAAGTAGGTAATAGTTGGGCAGCTACTTGGGCTGAAAGTTAGGTAAAAGACTAAGACTTAATTTCTCAGCCCAAAAACCCCGAAAAAACAGTTGAACAAAATCGCATAATATTTTAATTCGTACAGAACATCAAAGTCGCGGTCCAAAAAATGGCCACGCGATCTTTATGGGGCTTCGGAGCCAAGCTAGTGGCGGCAGCCACCGCGATCGGCACCGGAACCGCCGGCGCCGCCATCATAACCTCCGAAGATCCGACGGTGACATACAAGCTCTGGAAAAATGTTCCCGTTCGCCTCGTCGGCGACTCTCTCACCGCCGCTAGTATCGCCTTTGGTATAATTTCGCCGCTTGTTATCAAATTAATTCAATTGTTTGTGTTTTTCATCATTTTGAATTTAATTATTTGAGTTTTAGCGCAATTTTGGTTCGTAATTTTTAGTGATGTGTAGTTCAATTTAGTTGTCTGTGATGTTTTGGCGCCCAATTTTATGCAATTGTGATATTTTGATGTGGAATATGTGAATTTGATGGTATTTTGGTTGCTAAAGAAAACGTATTTATTACGCTTGTGATTCTAGCATTGGAGTTTATGTAGACTGGAGATGAAGATTTGGTAGTAGTAGGTTTTATTAATTTGTGCAAGTGTTCTTGGTAATTTGGGGCTGATTTAAGTTGTAACATTTTCGATACTTGAAAGTTGAAACTTTTGGATGTAATCGTTGCGTATGAAATGTGCAACGGGTTGTCGAGGAGAAATGAAAATTGGGTGACATGTTTTAGCGTATTGGTGACGAATTTTGGCTTATGAGTTATGACTGGGTGATTCATTGCACACGCAATAGTTCTGGTGCAATGCAATAGTTGCATTAAAACTTTCTCCTCGTAGTAATCAGGTCGATTCAAATGTCTTGTGAACGGAACAGATTGGTTGTTTCGCTTTTTGAATGAGCTTGTGCTAATGAATTGAAAATGCGAAGCCTTGTTATCTTTTGAAAATAGAGGTTACCAATCTAATGTTGGATCAAAGTTTAATCTGAAGTACTGAAAGGTAGTTCTTTTATAATTTATTTGTCATGTATTCTCGGACATGCGTCTGACACCCTGCTGCAATAACCAGATTACGAATACTCTCTCTTGGGCTTGCGAGAAGGTAGCCCTGACTATGCAAAAGTGAAGCATGAAGTTCATCTTAGAAGTGCTGAAAAGCTTCGAGATCTTTGTTTTAAAAATGGAGGAATATATATCAAGCTTGGCCAACATATAAGCCAGTTGGTATGATCTGTTTTTCAAATAATGTGTCAAAGAGATATGATATTATTTTGTGGCACTTTTAAATTTTAACTACGCCAGACATTCATGGTGATAAATGAATTTTTTGTGTCTGCAGTTCTGATGCTGTCTTCTTTCGTCCATCTGTGATAGGAATATTTGATACCTGAAGAGTATGTAAACACAATGAGGGAGTCTATGTTGAACAGATGCCCAGTTTCATCTTATGATCAAGTCCGCGAGGTCATCAAAAAGGAGCTTGGTGGGACTCCAGATGAAGTATGTACATCTTGTTTTATCCACGTACATTGTCTATTTTGTGTATGCTTTGTACTTGCTTTCTTACAATTAAGAAGGCGTCCAATGCTTCCCTCCTCTCATGGTTACTGACAATTATCCCTCCCCCCACCCTCCACGCCCCTCATTTTGCCTTCCCACTGAAACTGCACAAAATTTAAGAGCAGATTTGAACCAAGTCAACCAACTATCTGTGATGAAGGAGAGACTGGGGATCTGGGGGAGGGGGGGGGGGAATAGGAGGAGGATATGGTAATTGGTAAGATGTGAAGTGTCAAACAGGTACTCATATGAAATGCGCCAACCATTTTGCAAGCGGTTTTTCTTAAAATAATGAGTCACTTGATTTCGTGACCTTAGACATGTCAAGAGATAAGCCTGTGTTGCTTTAATGGTGTTTGGCCTAGCTATACCATCAGTCCTCTTTCTTATTGTCTTTTGTCGGATACTCCATTGAGTTTCTACTTTAATTTTTTTCTGCCTAGGTCAAAGTGTGCCCTCATATTCTTCACCTGGTAGTGGGTATTATGTGTGACTTCTAAAGAAACATTCTCATGATTGTTCACCTGTTAGGTGATAGCAAGTATTTAGGGAGACTAGTAATTTTTCTTAATATGTAGTAGCATGACTTATGAGAAAAATATAATCAGGGAATGGTTGGTGAAACAGGCTGGGGAAAGTTTACTGTTCTGCCTACACATCAAACCTATAGAGTTACCTCTTAAGATCTTCGAAACATACTATGCATTGGTATCAGTGGTTATTTGGACCCAACTTCTCATCCCTGTGGCTGGGAGAATTTGGACTTTATACAACCATCAAACTGAGTCCCCTCCCACTGAACAGAATTTCATGTGCTTTACAGATCCTGCTGAGACAAGCTTGTCTGGATAAAGTTTGATTTCTGGGAGTCCTAAATTGCTAAGGTCCTGCAGTCTGAACCTTTTCTTTTTGTTCCAAAATGGTTTTGGGAGAAGAGAGACAAAGGCAAGGGAGGAAGAGAGAAAAAATTGGAGGCTGATGGGAGAGGGAATAAAACACAAGAGGTGGAAGGAGGGGGATTTGGAAAAATCTGTCACTCTTTTAAGTTTTATTCTTTTCTTCCTTTGTAAAACATCATCATAGTGTTCATGATTGTTGCACATCATTTCCAACTGATTTGTAGCCTGTTATATGCAGATCTTCGATAAGTTTGACCCTGTACCCGTAGCAAGTGCTTCCCTTGCACAGGTTCATGTTGCACACTTACAAAATGGCCAGAAAGTTGCTGTAAAGGTAAAAGATACTTCCAACAGACGACATATTATCAATTTGGAGGTTTCAATGTTGACCTAAGTTGATTTCGAAGGCTTCTTGCCTTATGTTTTTAACATATCCATACTTATGTGTTAAATCCAGGTTCAACATACTCACATGACTGATACTGCGGCTGCTGATTATGCAACTGTGGAGTTTCTTGTAAACACTCTTCATCGTTTTTTTCCGGACTTTGATTATAGGTACTTTCAGAACTTTCTTATCCTATTCTTATTTTTTTAAAGGAAGTACTTTGAGTATCCCTTTATCTTAATCTCTGCCTACCTTTTCCTCTACTACGAGGTGCAATGTACCACGAACTGATTGAGTTTCATATAAAAGAACTATGCAGATTTCAAATGCTTGTCTCAACTCTTGTATTTACTAATTTTTTATTACGCCTAGGTGGCTGGTTGCTGAAGTCCGCGAAAGCTTGCCTAAGGTTGGTTCCAGACCTGTAATACACTGTAACTTGTGGAGGTCCTTTATACAATTATTGTGGCTTGCAGGATACTTAGATTTTGCTAGATAGTAGTGGTTCTGAGAAATTTTGTCTGCCTTGGTTCTACTAGTTCTTCTAAACTGTCATTATTAGCTTCCATCAATTTTTTTTTCTTTTTCTTTTTGCTTTGTTTCCGGTCATGCTTTTCTCTTTACTGTGGAGGCAGAAAAGAGAAAAGAGGGGGGGGGGGGGTTGAACTAGAAGTATCTTGTAATATTAACCAATCAAGACTTTCAAAGTGCAGATTTGTCTCAGCTGGATTGTCTTTGACTCTTTGCTTAAACCTTAATTACTTTTGTGAGACTTATATGCCAAGGATTTTCAACTTATTTTGTTTGATGTTGACGTTGTCAGCATAATTTGTTGGGGATGAAGTAGATGTTGTAGGGAAACCTAGATTTGTGCAATTTCATCTGTTATGCTAGGAGTTTGAAGGCCCTCCAATGTTATGATTTCTTAACTCTTATTAAGGCTTGTCTTTAGGATCCAAGACTTGAAAGTAAATGAATATGCGCTTCCAGAATCTTTTGAACAAAACTTCCTTTCATCATTCTTGTTGTCTTTGTATTTCAGTTGGTAGAAGAGCAGCTATATTAATTTATGTGGAGTTACCAAAGCTGAATAGGTGGATGGAACAAATTGAAATGTATATGTGCCTGGTTCACAATTAGTTCTGATTTTTGATGTGGCTATCAGGAACTGGACTTCTTGGTGGAAGCGAAGAACAGCCAGAGGTGTTTGCATAATTTTCAGAAACTATCACCTCACATAGCAGATAGTATATATGTTCCATTGGTCTTTTGGAACTTAAGTACCTCAAAACTTTTAACGATGGAGTACATAGATGGGGTGCAAGTTAGTGATGTGAAGGGCATTCTCAAGATGAAAATTCAACCACGTGAAGTTTCAAATCTTGTGAGTAGTAAATGTGGCACTTTACTGCTAGATAGCTCAGCTTCTTGTACTCTTGACCTGGGTCACTTGACCTCCTTTATTTTTCATTTCCTTCAGCCTATAAAGGAAAGTTGATACTTGAAGTTTATCTTTCTGAATAAATTGTTGAAGTTTGAGAACTAGTTATGTAGGCACAGTAGCAGTAATTTCATCTTCTCTCTTATCTAAAAAAATAAAACTTAAACAGTCATTTCATCTTTTCTAAAGGCGCCTTTTACATTCGTTCTTCTTAGTGTGTTGCAGCGTAAAGTCCACCTTCAGCTAAAATAAAATTTCTGAAATATCTAATTTTCTTTCAGGTTAGTGAAGCTTTTGCAGAGATGATTTACAAGCATGGATTTGTGCACTGTGATCCTCATGCAGCAAACTTGCTGATTCGCCCTTTGCCTACCGGCAAGAGAAACTTATTAGGTTAGTTGAAAGCTTTACTTTTGCAAATGTGGTTTGAATGTTATAACGGTGCACACACAGTAATATATAAGTCCAATCGCGCAAAGCCGCACATTCATGAGCACACACTTTGTGGATTGATATTTGGAATCAAAATCCGATTTCTTTGGATGTGCTAGTACTTTGTTTGAATATTAGGTGTTTTTCTTCTTTTGACATACAACTGATCATACTTGGAAAATCATATCCAGTCTTCGTGTTAGCACATGTGTCTAGCATGGCCCAGAATTTTGGGATTTTCATTGTAACATCCTTACGCATACAAAGATAATTGTAGTTCCGTTATCTACAACGTGAAGTATAGTTTATTAATTTATTATGTTTTGTGGCTGAAACACTGTCTTTTCTCAACCATTGTATTTTGTCCCTGAATTACCTGTGTTTGTATTTAAATATGGAAAAAACTCTTGACTGCTCATTCTATCAATAGGCAACAGGAAACCGCAGCTGGTGTTGCTGGACCATGGTC
>JBBYHQ010295677.1:0-20980 GCA_038382645.1 Spergularia azorica | reverse complement strand
CCCTTAGTCGAGGGAGTGATGACTCGAATCAATAATGGTTCGAAAATTTCACCCTTTTCGAGTCCTCGATCCCTCGCTTGGGAGAGCTCGAAAATTTCACCCCTTAGTCGAGGGAGGGATGACTCGAATCAATAATGGTTCGAAAATTTCACCCTTTTCGAGTCCTCGATCCCTCGCTTGGAGAGCTCGAAAATTTCACCTGCTAGTCGAGGGAGTAATGACTCGAACCAATAATGATTCGAAAATTTCACCATTTTCGAGTCCTCGATCCCACGCTTGGGAGAGCTCCAAAATTTCACCCCTTAGTCGAAGGAGTGATGACTCGAATCAATAATGGTTCGAGCCCTACCAATGGCTCGATCGCTCTACCCCTCGGGTTTCTCTGGCTCGAGCCCCTGTCCGAGGCGTATGAATTTAAATTACGAATTTTGAAAATTCAAAATTTGCAATTATTAATTTCTTGGGAGTAGGCGGGAATTTGGGTAGTTTTCCACGCCAACCGTCCCTTGATTCCCGCGGAAAGTAAACTCGGGAAGACGCGAAAACTTTTCGTCTCCTGTGTCGTAATGATGACTGACAGCGTATGGGAAGTTACGTAAAAAATTGTGTTTTTACCCTTTTACTCCTATAAATAGGGGAGGGTTTCCTCATTTTTCTTCACTTTCATTTTTTCACTTCTCATTTCGTCTCCTCTCCCTAAGTCCCTTTCCTTGCTCCGACTGCTCTTCTTTTCCGGCGAGGTTTCCAACTCTGGCGACGCTACCCTTCTCCGTTCTTGCTTCTTTTTCTTTTCTAGATTACGGTAAGTTTTCTCATCATCCTTTCACCATCTTTTTCATGCTTTTGTTTTTACTTTTCGTACTTTTGGGTATTTGTTGCTGCCGTTGCCGTTTTTTTCGCTTACCCGTTGACGATCCCGGGTTGTCGGTCCCACTTCGGCTGCAAAGAGATGCCGGCCGAGTGTGCTGGGATTGGGAACCTAGATAACACCCGATGCCTGCACGGTTTTCGAGGTCGGCGAGGGGAAGCGATCAACCGTTCGGCCGATCCGCTTCTCCGCTTCGATCCTTCGATCTTCTAGACTCTCAGTCAACCCATCGAGTATTGGGTGTTTTAGATCCGTCATCGGAGGAGGGGAAACGAAAGGTAACGACTCCCACTAGGCGAGTCCGTGACTACTTTTCTTCTTTTCTTTCAGATGGCGAGGACTAAACAAACGGTTCGCGAGTGGCCGGGGGGTTCAACCGATCCGAGAATGGCTCGAGGTGCTTGTATCGATCCTAACTCGGTTGTTCACCCCTCGCAGGAACCACCCAACTTGATGGCGCCTCGAGCTCCTGTCAGAGTTAGCGCCAATACTTTCACAACGGCTGACGTTTGAGACCTACGCCGTCGAGCAGGCTACTCCCTTGGCTCGGCCCCGGCCTCCTCCGACGAGTTCAACTCGATCTCGCCCTTCCCAAGGGGCCTCGCAGGACCCAAACTACTCGGCGATTCCTCTGCAGGCCACTCCTGTTAGTATGATCCTAACCAGCGCCACAACGGCCAGACCTGTTTCGGGGACCACACCGAGGCAGAGGGCTTCGGGGGTCTCGATTCGGTCTTCACCGACGATTCCTGAGACGGTTGGGATCATACCCTCGGACGGCGAGGAGGAGGAAGAAGAGGTAATCTCGTTGTATTCCTCTATTGTCAATACTAACTTTTGCAATGATTCTTTGCCGATGCTAACGTCTCGTTTACTTAGACCCTCAACACTCGGCGCCGCGAGAAGAGGCCGCTCTATGGAGGCGAGACGTCGGCCGCCAAGAGAATGGACGTAGGTGCCTCGACTTTTCTGACAGATAACTCTTTTCGGCCCAGTTTCTTACGGGCTGTATTCGGATTGAGCTTTGCTAACTCTTATCTTTCGGCCGTGCAGCTGCTCAACTTGCTTCGGTGGCCATGCCTCGAATTCCTGATACTTCGAAGGTGTCCGAGGCGCTGTTCGAGCTGGCTCGAAACATGCCTCGTTCCGAAGACTGGGCTCAACAAGCGGTGACTCTCATGCTTCAGGTACTTGTCTAGATCGCTTCATTTCTTTTCCTTTTGCCTTGGTGAATACTAACATTTTTCTTATAGGCCGCCGTGCTGGTATGCCAAGGGGAGATGCGCCACTCGGAGCAGGCCGAAGCGGGTGCCTGGAAGGAGAAGTGCTTGGCAACCGAGTCGAAGCTGAAGGAGGTTGCGACGGCTAGGGGAGGAGCTCGAGCAGGAGTTGGCGGAGGCGAAGAAGAATGTCGCCGACTATCACGAGCAGAACGAGAAAGCGGTGGCTGCCATGTCTGAGGCGGATGCGAAGGCTACCTTGCTGGCGTCAGAGCTGGACAGGGCTAAGGCAGACGCTGATCAGTTGAGCCTCAAGCTTGTCAATGCTTCGAGCCATGCGACCCTCTGGGCGAATCGGGCTTGTTCAACTGTCTCGACCTTCCTCGCTTCGAAGGGTTATGCCTACCTGAGCGACCGGACCAAGGCCTCTTCTAAGCAAGATGGTATTGAGTTGGGTCTCCAGCTCGGGTGGTTGGCCCTTGTGAAGTGCAATGAGGGTCGAGATGAGTTCGAGCTGGACGAGGGGCAGTTCGAGTCCGCCTACCGTGCCGAGCTGGACAAGCATAACCAGGAAGAGTCTGGTGAGGCCCTCGAGGAAGGAGAAGCCGAGGAAGATGTCGAGGCGCTCGAGGCGGCAGCAGCAGCGAAGGAGGCGGTGGCCAAAAAGGAGATGTACGAGCTGCCGGTGGCCTTTGACTTCACTCAGCCAGCCGAGGACCCTGCACTTAATTCTGACAAGTAATCATTATTTTGGCATTACGCCATGTAAGACAATACAATTTTTAATATTTTGTATGTAGGCCGCCCCTTCGAGGGTGTTTGGCCGTTCGACAATGTTGCCGGAGCCGCCCATTTTTAAGGGTGTTTGGCTTCGGCTTATTTTCTTTAATCGATGCGTAGCACCATCAAGTGCTTATTATTTCGACTTATTTGCACAACCTTTTCTAGTCATCCGTATGCGGTCTCGTCCTCGAGGCGAATAATGCTAGGGAATAAAGGTCTCGCTGCCTTTAGTCTCGAAATTATTCGGATCCTTGCGAGGGATGACTGTTCGGTGTTGCGTGTGTGATATTTCGAGCACTAGCGCTCGAAGGCTCGTTTTATCTTAATCCCATCTTTTCGAGAGGATCTGTAACACGACTCGCAATCCCTCGAATGGGTTTGCGTCTTGTTAGTCCCACTTGCCGGCTGACTATTGTTCGATGTGCCTCGGTTCTACCATGGGTTGTGGTATACTTGCGAGGTGTGTTAGTAATTTAAAGTACTTGGTCAAAGCCCATCTGTTGACGGAGCCATTCGAGGGGAGGCTTCCCATTGGCCTCCCTCTTCCAAGTTAAAGTTGAAGGAGCTACGGGATTTCACCCCTCGTAGGCGAATTTATTCTTAACTGAACTTTTATTCGACGCGAGTCCTAGCCGGGAACGCGTGTCGCTACTAAGGTGGGGCAACTTCTAACCCGCTCCAGATGATTGTTATTTGTAACAACGCCTTTGACCTTAGTATGGCAATTTATAGACTCTTGTCTTGGCGGAAATGCCTCGAGTGGCTCCCCCCATGGGCGATTGCACTCGGCTCACCTCTAAAGAGGGGCGTAAAGCGTACATTGTAAGCTTCGAGTGGCTTCCCATTCGGGTGATTGCACTCGCTTTACTTTCTAAGTGAATGTTGTGCGTACCCTTATACGCTTCGAGTGGCTCCCCTTTTTGGGTGATTGCACTCGGCTCCTTTTTCAAGGAGGAAGTTGAGGCGTTGATTCGCTTCGTACTTGATTCGTCGACATCTTCGTCGACTTTGGGAGGGGGTAGGGTTGGGGGATAACACCATTAAATACTGTATAACATCGTGGCCCTCGACCTTTCATTACTAAAAACAATGAGATTACATACTGACTCGCAAACTTGTTCGAAAATATTAAAAACTACAGCTCGCAACTGCAAGCTTTGATTGGGACAACAAAGATAAAATTTAAAGACTGGCTGGACTTGTAACTAGGCGTAATACTTCTTGAGGTTGTAAAGGTTCCACGGCCTCTGTACCATTTCACCTCCCAAGGTACTGAGTCGGAACGTTCCTTCTTTGACCTGCTCGACCACTAGGTATGGCCCTTCCCATTTCTTCTTCAGCTTTCCTCCCCAAAACTTCTTTCCCGTGGCCTTGGCATTTCTGAGAACCATGTCTCCCACTTCTAGCTTCCTGGGCAGAACCATTCGATTGAATGCCTTAGCCATCTGTTGCTTTTGCTTTTCAGCTCTCAGAAGCGCATTTCCTAGGCACTCGGGGAGAAGGTCAAGCGCGGCTCGCAGCTCAACTTCGTTCTCCTCGGGCTCGTAGGTACTGATGCGAACATATTTGGCTTCCCATTCGATTGGTAGAACAACATCCGAACCATACACAAGCTGGAAGGGGGTCTCTCCCGTGGCTCGCTTCGTCGTGGTGCGAAGGGCCCATAGGATTCCAGGCAATTCCTCGACCCATTTTCCTTTGGCTCCCTCGACCATGGTCCTCAGCTCGTGTAAGATTATCTTGTTCGACGACTCAACATGCCCACTTGCCTGGGGGTAGGCCACCGAAGTGTACCAAGTCTCGACGCCATACTGGGCACAATATCCTTTGAAGTAGTTACTGTCAAATTGGGTTTCATTGTCGAATGTGAACATTCGAGGGACTCCGAATTTGGTGAGTATGTTTCTCCAGATAAAGTTGGTAATATCCCGGTCGGTGATTCTTTCTAATGCTTCGGCCTCGACCCACTTTGTGAAGTAGTCAACGGCCACAATTATAAACTTCTTGCTAGAGAAACTCTTCGGGAATGATCCGAGGATGTCCAAGCCCCACCACGCAAAAGGGAGAGGAGTGGAGATCGGCTTGAGCTGAGTGGGAGGCCTCTTACTGATCGGCCCGAACCGTTGGCATTTGTCGCAATGCTTGACCAGTTCAGCTGCATCAGCCTGCATGGTCGGCCAGAAAATCCCCGCTCGCAGGGCTTTCGAGGCCGACGCACGAGCTCCAATGTGCTCCCCACATTCTCCGAAATGAATTTCTCTCAGGATGTAATCACCTTCTACTGGGTCGACGCACTTGAGGAACGGCTGAGAGTATCCTTTCTTGTATAATGCCTCGTCGATCAGTGTGAACCATTCCGCCCTCTTCTCAACTTTCTTGGCTTGCTTTGGGTCGCTCGGGAGCTCCCCATCCTTGAGGTAGGCTATTAATGGTCTTATCCACTCGGGGCTCCGATCTAAGACCAAGATGCGAGCCGTTGGGTCGATGCTTCGGAACGGCAGCAACTCCCATTTGACGACCCTTGGGCTATCATTGATGGACGAGCTGGCGAGTCGAGCCAAAGCATCTGCTTGCTGGTTTTCTGATCGGGGGATCTGTTCAATTTGAAAGTGTGTGAGCTTCTTGGTGAGTCTTCGGACCTTATCCCTGTACTAAGCCATGTGTTCCTTTGCGTCAAATTTGTCGTTGATTTGGTTCACAACAATGGCTGAATCAGAAAAGGCCTTAACATCCGTGGCCCCCGCCGTCAGGCACATATGAATTCCCGCGGTGAGGGCTTCATAATCTGCCTCGTTGTTGGTCGCCTCGAAGCCGAAGAGAAGCGCTTACTCCATCCTTTCCCCGCCGGGGAGGATGACGATCATGCTCGCTCCGCTTCCAGCTGAGTTCGACGAACCATCAACGTACATCGTCCATTGTTCCTTCATAGGTCCCTCTGGCTCGTTGAAGGCTGCCTCGACTACGAAGTCGGACATGGCCTGCCCCGCGAGGCGGCGTCTCGGCTTGTATTCGATGCCGTGGCTTTTCAGCTCACAGGCCCATCGAGGCAGTCTTCCGTTCCCGTCCAGGTTGTTCAGTATCTTCTCAAGGGGATAGTTAGTTCGTACAATGATCTTGTGACTTTGGAAATAGGGTCGGAGGCGCTGGCTCGAGATGAGCAATGTCAGAGCAAGCTTCTCGAGAGGAGGGTATCGCAGCTCAGCCCCTGCGAGGGCATGACTTATGTAATACACAGGGCTTTGGACCCTCTCCCGCTCAACAACCAGCACGGCTCCGACCGCATGTTCATTTGCTGACAAGTACAAGTATAAGTCTTCCTTCTCTCGAGGTACAGATATCTTTGGGATTTTGACTAGGTACTCCTTCAACTCCTGGAATGACCTCTCCGCCTGCTCGTCCCATTCAAAAAATTTCTTCTTTTTGAGGGCGGCGAAGAAGGGAAGGCAACGGTCGGCCGACTTTGCGATGAAGCGTCCTATGGCGGCGACACACCCCGTCAACCGTTGTACATCCTTCACGTTCTTGGGGGAGGGCATTTCAAAAATGGCTTTGATTTTCTCAGCGTTCGCATCGATTCCCCTTTGGCTCACGAGGAAACCCAGGCACTTCCCAGTCGTCACCCCAAATGCACACTTCTTCGGGTTCAGCTTCATTTCATATTTCCTCAGTGTTTCGAATGTCTCCCTCAAATCCTTCTGGTGGTCGCCGGCTCGAATACTCTTGACGATCAAGTCGTCAACGTACGCCTCCATGTTCCTCCCAATCTGTTCCTTGAACAATTGGTTTACCAGTCTTTGGAACGTGGCTCCGGCATTCTTCAAGCCGAACGGCATCACTCGATACATATATACTCCTAAGGGTGTGATAAAAGCAGTCTTTGGTCTATCCTCCTCCTCCATCGGGACCTGGTGATATCCAGCATAAGCATCCATGAAGCTCAACAGCTCGTGCCCCGAGGTGGAGTCCACCAACCGATCCATTCGAGGCAGCGGCTGACCGTCCTTGGGACAAGCCTTGTTCAAATTTGTGAAGTCGACACACATTCTCCATGACCCGTTCGGCTTCTTCACCAGCACCAAATTGGATAGCCAAACTGGGTATGTGCACTTCTCGATGTATCGAGCCCCGAGCAGTCGGTCAACTTCTTCCTTGATAGCATTGGCTCGCTCTGTCCCGAAATGACGTTGCTTCTGATGGACTGGCTTCTTCGAGGGATCGGCGTTCAGCTTGTGAGTAATGACCGAGGGGTCGACCCCTGGCATCTCCTCGACTGCGAACGTGAACACATCTTTGAATTCTCTCAATAGTGATATAAGGGGGGCTTTAACCTCCAACTCGAGGGACTTGCCTACTCGAACGGTCCGGTCAGCTCTCCCCTCTTCCAGGCCAACTTCTTCAGTCTCCTCGAAGGGCTGGGTGGGCCCTTCGAGGCCATGTCTAGCGTCAATCGTTTCCACGCAAAATGTCTCGGCCACGGCCTTCTCAGGGCTCGCTTCCTGCTTTCTCTTCTTCGAGGGTGGCTGCTCATCCCGGGCCTCGCTAGGATTTGCCATGGGAGGCCTGAGTCCAGCGTGATAGCATTCGCGAGCGACCTTTTGGTCGGGCTCGGACGATCGCGGCTCGGCCATCATCTGTGACGTACAACATCAACAGACCCAAGGGAAAAACTAGCCCAACAATATCATTCAACAAGGGTCTTCCAACAACAATGTTATAAGCACATGGTATGTCAATAATCGCAAACTCGACATTAGCTCGCCTCATATCTGCTCCCTGACCGATGGCTCCCGGTAGGCGGATCATTCCCATCGGGTAGATCGTCTGCCCACCAAAGGCTACTATCGGCTCCCGGAGCGGAGTGATGTCCCTCGCTGTATATTTCAGCTTTTGGAGGCACTCGTACGTCATTATGTCTACGGACGAGCCCGTATCCACCAAAGATCTCCTGACCAACTTGTTGGCCACCTGCATGGTGATCACTACCGGATCATCATGAGGCGTCCTAACATTTTTGATATCTGATTGCTGAACTATCATCTTAGGAATTACAATTTCAGAGAGTGCCGTGGCGACCGAGTTGACAAAATGCCTCATGTTGGACTTACGTCCTCGATGACTCAGCCCCTCACTCGCGAGGCCTCCCGAGATGGTGTTGATTACCCCAGGGCTTCGAGCCCTCGCACCATTTCCTGCCTGACCATTTCCTCGAGGGCCCCTCTGGTTATTGTTGTTTTGTCGGTATCTGTCTCTCTGTCCTTTCAGACTCTTCAAATATCTGTTCAGCATTCCATTATCGGCCAACTTGTCGAGTACCTTCTCAAGGTCTTTGCAGCTCGCGGTGCCATGGCCATTCTCCATATGATATTCACAGAATAAGTTCATGTTTCTCCGATCGTCCTGTGTCATGGGTCGGGGATGCCTTAACAGGTCCGTCTCCTTGATCGCCATGAACACAGTCCTGAGCGAAGTGTTGAATCGGTATGGCTTCTTGTTCTGAACGATGGGTGGTCCAAGGCGGTCTTAGGGTCTGGCCCGAGAGGTTGAGGCTTCCTTATGTCCTGATCTGTTCACCAGGGAGGCATTGATGTGAGCAGCGGCTCGCTTGTACGCCTGCTAGAGCGTTTTAGCCTCACGCTTCACCAGGTCGTACTTGCACTTCCCCTCGGCCATCCCTTGCACCAATGCGCTCACCCCCATTTCGTCGGTCAGGTTGGCAATGTGCGTGGCAGTCAAACGGAACCTCTGGATGTAGTCGTCTAGGGACTCATTATCTCCTTGTTTTACTGCTGTCAAGTGGATTGATGTTTTCTTCCTGGTTTTGCTGGAAACGAAGTGTCCGGTGAACTTCTTCTTCAACCCGGACCACGAACGGATGCTTCCCGGTGGCAATTTGTCGAACCACCGCTGATCGATTCCTGTTAGCGTGGTCGGGAACAACCGACACACTGTCGCCTCGTCTTCTGTCATGTATCCAATGTTGTGAATGTATGATGATAAGTGATCAAAGGGGTCATCGACTCCATTGTACTCCATCATTTTGGGCTTCTTCACCCTTGGGATCCTTTCAGCTTCGAGAATCCACCTAGCGAAAGGTGACTCCGAAGTAAAAGTCCTTCTAGTTCGATGAGAACGATGAAAGTGATGCCTCGAACTGGCTTCGCTTTCCGAAGCAGACCTGAGTCATCGCTCGTGGAGTCCGAGCTGATCTCACGAGTCGCGCTTCTAGAAGGCTTAGATGTTCGAGGTGGGGATTTCGAAGGCCTGGACGTCCTTCGAGGAAAACGCTACCCCTTTCCGCCTCGGGACAGGCTGGCATGAGGCTTGGATCGCCCTCGGGTTTGCTCCTCCTCAATCAGGATGCCTTTACCCTTGTCATTCGCGAGCACTTCTTGTGTGAGGCTTGGGTCGCCTCCTTCTCCTCTCTTCACCTCTTTAGGGTGTTAATGGTATCTCGCAACTCAGTAGGAAAGTTCTTGTCATAGATCGCCTTGACCCTCTGGACGGCCGCCGCCGTTCGCTGAGAAGGGGTCTTCCTCGGGCCTCGCTTATGCTTGCTCTTAGTGGGGGCCGCCTCGACAATCGGAGCCTTGGTTTGGGAAGAGACTCGCTTCTCCAACTCCGCCATTCGTTCACTCATTTGGATCTGCAGGTCGGCCTGGACCTCGAGCCTCGCACGCGCTTTGGCCAGCTCTTTCATCAAGGCGACATCTCGAGGACGCGGCTCGCTCTCCGTTTCCTCATCATCGGTGGGCTCGTACTCCTCCTCGAGATCCACCTGCTCCTCTATATTCTCTTCGGGGATATGCTGGGCTCCCTCTTTGGGGGCTGACCGCTCGACCTCGAGCGCTCTCGACGAACCCTCACCGGGATTGTCGAGGCGCGAGGGATTTGCGTCAGCTCGACCAAGGTTGGGGTTATCACTCGCCACAGCTCCCTTGGATCGCGCTGGTCTTCCTTTCGCGGCCATCTTTCGAAACCGTTTGGTATTCTCGATCGGCTTTTCATTTCAAACTGTCCCCACAGACGGCGCCACTTGTTGGGGGTGAGTTTCTTCGAAGGACAGTGATCAAGGTGCCTCGCCGAATACCTGCAAAAAGGGAGCCTGGCTTTCACCAGGAGTCACCCCTCCGACACTTAAGTCAGTAAACTGGCTCGCGAAGGGATGGCAAATAAAGACAAAAAGTGCCTTTAATGCGGAAATCTAGGAGAATAATCAGAGGAATGTAAGAATATCAGAATTTGTGTAAGAACCTGATTTTGATGGGTCATAAAGGGGGGGTATTTATACCAAATGATGGGGGTCCTAGGAATAATCCTAGGTTTCCCCAATCAATCTTGAACCTTTATTCACCTTCCATCTAAGGGCTGTCTTTAATTGGGTTTCTTTGCATCACATGGGTCTTTTCTAAGGTACACTACCTTTAAGGGCTATGGCCCATCACAAAGTGGTACCAACACATGCCTTTAATTTGATTGTGATTTGTTTGAGTGATCAGTAGACAAATTATGATTAAAGGAGGGGATTTTGTAGCGGTTGCTCAAATTCTCCACAAAAGTAGATTAATTGGTTTAAACCGGGATTATCTTTGAATTGGTTTAATTAGAGAGAGGATAAACTTGCTATACTAGCATGTACGATGTTTGATTAGATTTTCACCGAGGTTCGTCTTAATTCATTTGGTACATCGTTTATTTCAATATTTCTCTTTTATTCATTCATCAACCCTAAAACCCCCTTGTTATTGTTTTATTTCTTTTGTTTATTTCGGTTCCGCATAGAAATTGCATATTAGGCCACCCCCTCTTCCTTGTGTTTGATACCCACTTACTGTCTTACCAAAACTTCTTAGTTAGCGTTTAGTGGTAATTTGATAGGATTTAACGACAATCTTGCTATCAATAACCTAAGAACATATCCAAATAACTCGACTCGAACACCGGATCGGTTACAAATATATCAATCTTAGTTGACTCGAACTCCAAATCTTCCACTCCGATCCAAAAGCGACCCAGACTTAGTTTGATCCAAGTTTGGCCTAGACCAAACTGGACCCGATTTCAATTGTCCCTATGCGAATCAGGATCTCTTCCCCCCTTCGGCACTGAATTTCACTTGATTGTCTACGTCTACATTGCGTTCAAACGATCCGTAAATGACCCAATTGACACGAAAATGACTCTAATCAACAATATCAATATTTCGATCATTAAATTTATTAGAAAAAATCAATTTAAGCTAATATAATAACATACCTCCAAACGACGGACCCAAACTAGAGTTGAACTCAAATTAACCTATCCAACTATGAATGGACTCGAAATTCAAGTAATCTGGTTGAAAGTAAACACGAAAGCGGTATAGTCAAAGCTAGAGCTCGCAAAGGGTTGTTTTTGTGTCTGTGTCAAATATAAACGGGTTGTAAAACCCTTCACACTAAGGCGTTGTGCGATTCAACTTATTAAACAGTGTTTTCAAATCAGATCAGATTTTTTCAAATCAAATCAGATTAGATCAGTTTCATTCAATTCAAATCAAATCAGATAAGAATTGTCTAATTAAGGCCCTGTGCGATTGGACTGCATTTTCTGATCTGATTTGATTTGATTTGATTTGAATTGAATTGATCTGATTTGATTTGATTTGAATAAACTTGATTTGATTTGAACTGGACTGAATTAAATGAGAAATTAACTGCAATTAGACGAATTAATAACTAGAAATAGACTAGATTCATTTATTGTTATTTGGATAATTCTGATTTGATTTGATTTGATTTGAATAAAACTGATCTGATTTGATTTGATTTGATTTGAATAAGTCTGATCTGATTTGAAAACACTGTTTAATAAGTTGAATCGCACAGAGCCTAACAATCAATGAATTTAGTCTAATTTTATTTATTAATTCGTCTAAATGCAGTTAATTTATCGATAATTTCAGTTTAGATCAAATCAAATTAAGTTCATTCAAATCAAATCAAATCAAATCAGAAAAATGCAGTCCAATCGCACAGGGCCTAACTCGACCCGATTATTAAACGGGTAGATATCCTACGACACTAACTCGACGCGTATATTAAACATGTTCGTATCGTGTCAGATTTTGCCAGCTATACTCAAATCTATACTCAAAGCTGAACTCAAATTAACCAACCTAAAAAATCAAAGTTGACTCAAAATTTTACCCGTTTTACCAAAGCTAGTGGGATATGGAAACAAGATAACACGTCTAGGCGTCTAAACACTTGGACCAAGTTGAGCAACGAAGAAAAAACAATCAGTCAGCAGGTAGCCGTCAATCGTCATGATGAAGCTCCCTTTTCCACTTGGAATGGAAGTTACCTTCCCCTCTCCCTCCCTATAATAGTTGACTTTACCTTTTTTAAACTAAAATCACCACCTCCTTCTTCCTTTCTTGTGTTCGTTCAACTACCAAAACCCCCCATCAAAACTTCAACTTCACGCTCTCATACTCTGAAACAATCCTATCAAGTAGACAGACAGACAAGATAATGGCAAGAGATTCAGAGCAAGAAATCCCGTTACGGGGGGACCCGAAGATGATACACCCAGTAGACATAGAGAGCAACCCGCCATTACCAAGACCGCCACCGCGATCATCGGCGCCGCTGCTTCAGCCGCCGAATACGTACAAGAAATGGGTTCCGTGGTTAATTCCTTTGTTTGTTGTCGCAAATGTTGTCATGCTTTTTATTACAATGTATGTCAATGATTGCCCCAAGAATACTTTGTCTTGTGTTGTTCCTTCTTTCGGACGCTTCTCTTTCCAGCCTTTTAAGGAGAACCCTCTTCTCGGCCCTTCCTCTACTACGTGAGTATCCGACCTTTTTTTAATTTTTACTGTTTACTGTTTATGTTTGGGTTGGGTGTGTGTATTTGTTTGTTTGGCCGTGTTGAGTGACGGTTTCAGATGACGATTCATGTTAGTCGATCCCATGTCATTTCGAGTCTTGTAATTGTAGAAGGATTGATTTATGATGTTTGTGATTGATTAGACTATTGATCCTGTTGACATTTGGTTTTTGATTTTGTTTGTAATTAATTGGCTTTTTAGTTTTGAATGATGCTTATGAATTGGTTTTAACAATCGACATTTGTCTTTTTCGATGTAGAGCCTGTTTAGGTGATCACTTGATTGAACTCGTCCTATTTTTAGGGATTTTGAGATTTCACACAAATTATAGAAAAGCTCCATTTGAGGTGGAATTCTGAGAAAGTTGAAACTGAGCGAAATTTCCAATTGATTAAGCAAAGTCCTGAGTTTTGATGGATACAAATGCTCCATTGTTATTTCTGTTTATATTGTTGACCTGGAGAAACTATAGCCATTTGTTGCCAAGTTAATTTACGAGATTGTCAGCTACAAGGTTCTCGTCTCTGGGAATGTAATCGAATTGCAACATCAGGTCTCTCCTATAGCTCCCTACAAAGTACAAAGTGTGTATAAGTTTGTAACATGACTAATTTGATGAGATTTGATAACAAATGATATCATTCGTATATGAAATGAATTTCTTACTAAACCCAAAACCTCACAAGTGATGAAAAAATGGCTTGTCATACTACCACATTGATGCCATATAATTTTTTTCTTGTTTAGAACCCGTATTTTTTCTCGGGTTCTAGTTTAGAACTAGTTGCCCCATTTGCACTTTTTATTAGAATATGGTTACTTTCGGGAATAGTGTAAGGAAATGGTCTTTTTGGTAAAAAGTTCAAACAAAATGGTCATTTTGGGAAATAATCCCTAGCAACCTAGGTGACAATATGTGGTTCGGGATCGTAACCCGAATTTCAATTGCTGCACTAGGGTTTGAAACCAAGCGTTTCACATATTTTCACCTCTTAAAGGAGCTGAGCTCCTCAGTAAACCATTAGGGTATTTGTTTTTAATTGGTCTTGATGTGTTCATTTATTGAATAATGGGTATTGCAATGAAGTTACTGTGATTTTTTGTTGCATTGAGTGTTATTGTCTATGTTGTTGGCGTTGTTTATACTCTTTACAGGATGGATATCCCCATTGTATTAATATTGGTAGGTGATGTTTCCAGTTGATATTATAGAGCTTTCCCTCCTGTTTTTGTAATCGATGCACATGTATATGTGCCAGCTACCTTCTGATTGCCTTTCTTGTCTCCATTGTCTGCATCAGGCTAGAAAAGATGGGTGCCTTAGATGTCAATAAAGTTGTGCACCACCACCAGGCATGGCGTCTAATCAGTTGTATCTGGTTGCATGGTGGAGTTTTTCATTTGCTGGCTAATATGATAAGTTTACTAATCATTGGGATTCGGTTGGAGCGAGAGTTTGGTTTTGGTACGTTTTCTATAATCAATCATCAGTTAGTGTACTTGTCATTATAACAGCAATAAGCTATCAGACAAGAAGTTTGCCCCAAATATGTTTACTTTATAATAGTCATTAAAACAAGATCAACACATGAACCAAGATGGAAATGTTTCTTTTTTTTCACATTGAGATGGTGGTCGGTGGGATGAGGCCATGGGGGTATGTTGTGAGGCATGCTATGTGAATTGAATGTACACATAGGAAAATTATGCTCTTCAATGCATTCTTAAACATTATTATGTTAGGAGTGGAATGAGAGTAATGCACACTTGAATACCACACCCTTGAGCACTAGGTGTGTTGGGTGGTTTTTGATTCATCTGTATTTGTAGAAGCTTCTCTAAGTCAAAGGATACTTGTGTGAGAGGTCGAAACTCAAACCTCCAAAATTAAAAAAACATACAGATAACTGAAACTGTCAGGAGTTAGTAGACGGCAAAAGTATTCTTCCATTTGGTTAATTATTCTCCTGTTTCTTTTTCTTATCTTTCGCTTGGTCTCTTAATGCATGTTTTTAGATTTGTTATTGCCTACTAAGGAACTATTCAGCTTTATTAACCTTGTAGTTTTCTGAACTAGACAACGATTTAGAGAACCTCATATTTGTTTGAAAGTTGAAGCTTTTCTTGGCTTTCATACTCATTTCCGTATGTATTTTAAACAGTTAAGATTGGCTTGCTGTACATTATCGCTGGAGTTGGTGGGAGTTTGATGTCTGCTCTTTTTGTTCGATCGAGCATCTCTGTTGGTGCCTCTGGGGCTGTTTTCGGGTTATTAGGTGCCATGCTTTCTGAGTTGATTATAAACTGGACAATATATAGTAACAAGGTTCGATCCCGTGATTTTAAGTTATTCAGTTTGACATATTACCATTTCTATCCATCCTTTATAACATGTTTTGTTTTCATCTCCAGGTATCATCATTGATAATGCTGGTTCTCATTGTTGTCATCAACCTTGGTGTTGGTATCCTTCCACATGTTGACAACTTTGCTCATATAGGAGGGTTTATCTCAGGGTTTTTCCTTGGTTTTGTGTTCCTGATTCGGCCACAATTCGGATGGATTAGCCAGAAATATATGCCACCTGGTTTCTCCCCAGATATGGCCAAACGCAAGTACAAGATCTATCAATGTGCCTTGTGGATCATCTCTCTTATAGTTCTAATCATCGGGTAAGAGCCATAAGATACTATTTTAGTTCATGTCTCTTGTAAGTGCTAACTTGTTGACTTGTTGTGTATATTGGCTGAAGACTCTGCCAAGTTGAAGTTTGTTTGCATGCTGTACACAAACGCCATTTAGGCAAAAGGATTCATTTGAAGCTCAAATTACTTTGTGGGCTTTTCTGTTCAAAAGGAATAAACAGTTAGCAGAGTACAAATAAGCAGAAGGGGAGCCTTGGCGCACCAGAAAAGGTGTTGCTGTGTGGTCGATAGGTCGCGGGTTCAAGTCCCGGGAGCAACCTCTTGTCCAAAAAGTGACTAGGGAAGGCTTGCCCCCTATACATCCTTGTGGTGGGACCCTTCCTTGAACCCTCGCTTTGCGAGGACGTCAATGTGCACCGGACTGCCCCCCTTTTTGAGAGTAAAACTAAGCACTAAGACTACAACAACAACAACAACAACAAGCAAGCCTTATTCCCAAAATGATTTGGGGTCGGCTAACATGAATAGTCATCTAGTAACCGTCCTGTGTATGCCATAAAAATAAGCAGTAAGACTACAAATTATTTTGATATCGTAGAGGGAAAGGGAAAAATTCACCCTCACACCCCGCAATAACAAATAAAAAAACTGGCCCTTGGTTTCATGGTTCAGTAACTCTTGATTTTACCTCAGAGAGGTGCGGTATGTCATAACAAAGTTCTAGGATTAGCTCTAGGGCCTAGGCTTTATTGGTTATAGCCTTATAGATGGGGACCAGTTATAAGTCCACACGATTTCTCCCGAAGTTCAGACATAGTCATGTAGAGCATCCTCATAAAGTCAATTAGGATGGTTCAATGAGAGTAACCCAAAACACTTGCTACTGGAACATTTTTGACAAACGAAAATACTTTGGACTGTATTATCTTTGACGAAGTTGACAACAACAACAACACAGCCAAGCCTTATTTCCAAAATGATTTGGGGTCGGCTAACATGAATCGTCATCCAGTAGTCTTGTGTATGCCATAAACGAAGTTGACAAATGACCATTAAAATTCTTACCACTTGGTGTCATCTGCTTGCTTAACATATAAAGCATTTACTTCCATGCCTTCTTGCAATTACAACTGATAACCATCGTCAGCAGCTGTTACTATTTTTGATATCCTGACCCAAATCAATTGGGCAGCTTTTCTAAGCAACGCTTAATTTACCTAAGCCTGTTCAGTTTGACCACTTAACTCCTTGTCATTATTATGGGATAATTAGTGTAACTGCTAATTAAGCTTATTCAGATTTCGTTTCCTTGGCCACTTAACCCTCATGAACAGCCTTTTCACTAGTCAGTTTAATTCTAATCTGTCAAGAACCAAAGATCACAAGTGTGTAAGTGTTCTGGCTAATATGCTTTCTTCTTGTATCCCATTCCCTTTGTTATAATCCAACATCCTATTTTGTTGATTAAGTTCACCGTGATTCTTTGTTGTGAGATAATTGACACAGCCTCCAATTTGGCTAGAACTCAAGATGACTATTCTGAAGTCCAGTCTGTCCCAAAAAAAAAAGTAAAAAGAAAAAAGTCTAGTACCCTACGTTAAGGATCTAGTTACAGTTTCGTTTCAAATTATTAGTTTTCTCTTAAAAGTTGAGAACGATGTTACTGTCCCCTAGCCTTCTGTTTGGGAATGAGTTAAACACTCAGGGGATTATTTTAGCTTCGTATATGAACCATAATACCCTGAGGCTAGAGAGCATCATAAGACATTTGATAGTATCTACAAAATCAAGGATGCATGGTTGGCTTGGCACCAACTACAAGGAAATGTCGTAAAACCTCGAGTCTCACAAACTTTACTGTCATATATAGAGTGCATGTGGATCTGTGAATTTCAGTCCATGCCAGCCAGAATTGCTGTTTTATGACACTTTGCGAAAATCAGCTACTGCCGTAGATCTGGAATGCATTACTTTGGTCACATGCTTTCTGTACAGATGTTTCCAGTCAAAAATGTTTCTTTAGATCCAGATGTATGATTGCGTATCTATGCTTGTATATGCAGGTTTGCTGTTGCGTTTATCCTACTTTTTAAAGGAGTTGATGCGAATGCGAACTGCTCATGGTGCCACTATATAAGTTGTGTGCCTACATCACGATGGACCTGCAATTCCCAACCTGTATACTGTCAAGTAAGTGGTTTCTCTCTAGTGCTGGTCATATATTCACATCCTAATTCTCTTACCCCCTCAAACTTTGGAATTATTGATCACCAATCTAGTAAAGATATCGCCCATTATGAACTCCCTTCGGACTAGAAACAATCCTAAATTTCAAAGTAGTTTCTCATCATAACCTGTGAAAGGAATCAACCAATAGGCGATAGGAAAACGTGGTTGGTTAATTGTATACCCGTATGATCATGGTAGGCCAGATGGGGTATGAAATTATTCTCCAGAGGACGGATCATGGTGGGCAAGTGGAAGTATAATTAATGCCTGCGCGCGCGCACACACAAAGTTCCCACCCAATCGCTTGAACAATTCATCGCAGATCATTTGCTAGACTAATTTTGTCCTTCATCCTGAGATTGGAACCTAAGTATTTTCTGAAAGATTATTTCGTAGTCCTTATACAACCACTTTTGGGATTACAGTATACTTTGAGCTTACTTTGATGCTTGAGGCTTTTCTAAATTGTAGTTTGGTTCTTACTTCTGGAGTTAAATTTTCCTTACCCTCATCCTAGCACCATTGAGGGCTGGTGATGCATGTAATGTGTAGGGGGAAATATTGAACCTGACACTATTGATTGAACGATCGTAGGATTGTATGCGTACAAGTTACAAGTCTCTCATTAGTGGAGCTTTGATCAGCTTACCAGCGTGAAATACATATTCATCAGATTAGATGTGATGGAATAAAGCAAAATGGCTCATAAAATTGTTTGTGCTTCTTGTATTGTGAAGTAGCAGTCAGTCGGTGCGATTCTAGAAGTAATTTTCATTTTAAATCATCCGTGCGCAGCCTCTCTATGATTCAATAGGGATAAGACTTGCGTAGTTGCGTGCATCCTGACCCCTCCTTAAGCCTTTAAGGTGCTGGGGTAAAGGTGTTGTTGTATTAGATGTGTTATCGCTTTCCAAAAAAATGTGGTTTACTTGACACTGATGAACATTCTTCGCTTGTTTTGCAGTCTGAACAAACCGACAATCAGTTGGACTTGACATGCCCGGCAAATGGAAAGTCGAAAACCTACTTCTTGTCAAACATCACTGATTCTCAAATCCGTGGTCTGTGCACACAACTCTGCAGCTGATTAACAGGCGTATCATTGGAGATGAGTTTTGTTTGTTGTAAATACGCTGGAGACATGTTAGAGATGCCTTATATAGATAGTTGTATATGTAAATTACATGTGAAGCCTCCACAAGCATTACTAGTTCCTTCATTCTTTAGGTCCATAATGCCGATTCTTGTTGTACATTTTGTCCTGATGTGAGTGTATAGCGTCTGTATTCGCTACAGTATTATTACCATGAATGTAAACTTCTCACTTTATCAGTGGCTGGTATTTCACATATGATATATTGAATTATTTACCTTTTCCCTCAGCTTTGGTTTTTTGTTGGCCTTTCCGTACAAGTATTGTGATTCACCAGTCACCACCCTGTGGCTGTGATTATGTGAATTTTTGGAGGAAAAACTTGTGTTTCACACTCGTTATGATTTTCGACCTCGACTGTTTGGCATGTACAGTTAAGGGTCATTATTTATTCTTAGGTTGGATAATTGCTAGATCACGAGTTACTTAGTGTTTTGAGTTGGCTCAACTTTGAGTTCAGTGGATTAGAAAATTATGTCCTATCCAGTTGTGTTAGTTTTGCTAGGTCTAGTTGTGACTCATAAGTTTCAACTAAGTCGTGCATTCTTGTCTTTCTAGTTGCAGATGATGACTCCAGGAATTTGGAGACTGATTTTCCTTTCCCTTTTAATTTTATTTTCTTCCGGGGGGTGGAGGGAATTAATTTGACAACGTAAACATTGTAAATTCCATGCAGCCTTGTGTAATACACTTAGGGAAATAATTCCGGAAATGTAAAACAATTGGCTGGCAAATTAACAGAAAAGCTTGTGGAAGAAGGAAAAACTTTTGTATTAACTTGCACAACAATCATCACAAAATGTAATGACTGTGGAAAGATTACAAAGAGAAGTTTGTGAATAATAAATGAGATAAGATTACAATGAGATGCTAAGTTGTTATTTATAGTAGAGCTAAAACTAATTTTGCCAGCTAATCCTTCCTGCCAGCAGGACCACTTGCAAAGTTTGTTACAGTCCATCCTCCTTCAATTGAAGCTTGACCTGCTTACACTGGAAAATCAGGGAATTTTTCCATGAAAGCTGTAGATAGTTCCCATGTTGCATCCTCCTCATTGCTATTTGACCAATGCACTAGAAAGTAGACCACAGCAGCATTATCCTTTTTGACCATCTTCCTGTCCAGAATGGCTATGGGTTCTGCCCTCAGCTGTAGATTATCATCCAAAACTGGCACAGAGCTGATTATAGGAGGGGGACCATGATGCCTTTTCAGTTGTGATACATGGAACACAGGATGGATCTTAGACTGCACTGGAAGTCCTAATTTGTAGGCCACCTTCCCCACCCTAGCAGATATAGTGAAAGGACCAAAATACCTGGGTGCTAATTTCTGACATTGCCTATAAACAACTGAATGTTGTCTATAAGGTTGTAGCTTCACATAGACCAACTCACCCTCTGCAAATTCCACCTCAGTCCTGTATTTATCACTCTGCATCTTCATCCTGTCTTGTGCTCTTTTCAAATGAAACTTGAGCATTTGGATGCACTCCTCCCTGGCTTGCAAGCTTCTATCAACTTCTGCTACTGGACTATCTCCTATTATGTATGGAATGTGCAGGTTAGGGCTCTGTCCATAGACTACCTGAAAGGGGGTAGTGTTGATTGAAGAGTGAAAGTTGGTGTTGTACCACCACTCAGCTAGTGGTAACCATTTTGCCCAATCCTTGGGTCTCTCCCCGGTCATGCATCTCAAGTAAGCCTCTAAGCATTTGTTGACAACCTCTAACTGCCCATCAGTTTAGGGGTGATAAGCTGTAGACATCAGCAATTCAACTCCCTGCAGCTTAAAGAACTCCTGCCAAAACGGGCTCATAAAGACCTTGTCTCTGTCACTCACTATGGTCTTGGGTGTACCATGAAGTTTAAACACCTGATTTATATAAACCTTGGCCACATCTGATGCCTTAAATGGGTGGGCTAGGGGCAAGAAGTGAGCATATTTGCTTAGTCTGTCCACCACTACTAGGATAATGTCTTTTCCCTGTGACTTTGGCAGCCCTTCAATGAAATCCATGGAGATGTCAGTCCAAATAGCATCTGGAATAGGTAAGGGTTGCAGCAGCCCAGCTGGTGACTGTAGTATTGCTTTGTTTTGCTGGCATATCTTGCATTTCCTCACCCAATTCCTTATATGTGGCATGCACTCCAGAATGTCCACCAAAAGATGAGTCATGCATCATAGCACATATTTCCAACCTCAGAT
>JBBYHQ010295661.1:0-20982 GCA_038382645.1 Spergularia azorica | reverse complement strand
CAACAATATAATTATATCCTTCATTTCGTTTGTTTCTTTCCACTGAAGGGCAGTACTTTAAAACATGGTATTTCGCTTCGCACGTTAATAAGGAAGAGTGCTGACCTGTCTGGTCCAGGAATACTGGTATGGCTAACATATATTGGCTTCACTGTGAGATCTTGTACAACAAAATTATTTGTTTATCTGTGTTGAGAATGCTGTGCGTGTGTCAGATTGTTGGAGACACAAAGGGTGCTGTTTTTGGTGGGCTACTTGATTGCCCTCTAAAACCATGTCCGAAGAGGAAGTATCAAGTAAGTTCAGTTTCTTTAAGTGTCCTTATCTTTCACGTCCCTGCCTTTTTTTCATCTCTATTGCCTCAGTACCAGACTCATGTTGTTATTTATTACATATGTACAGGGAACTAACCAGAGTTTCGTGTTTACAACTATATATGGTGAACCAAGGCTGTTTAGAGCAACAGGTGGATGTACTATCTTTTTGCATAACTCATCTTATTTCATTTCCGACCTCTGGGCAGTATTATTGCAGAACCTTGTACTTGTTAATGTGATTAAGTTGCATTCAACTTTTGGGATCGCTTACGAAAACGTGTTGCTTGAATAGGGGTCAACCGATACTTCTACTTGTGCTTGACGGACTTGCTGGCATTCGGTGGGGGTGGTAATTTTGCTCTGTCATTGGATGAAGACCTGTAAGTTCCTTCGCTCTGGCTGATAAGAAAATTGATATCATAATGTTTCTGAAATTCCACTTATGACATTTTTTGTTTACAAGGTTGACTGGAAGCAGTGGGGCGTGTGATACTTTTGGTAATTCGTGCTTGGCCTTCGATCCTGAGTTCGAATTAAAAAATGTTGAGGTACATGTTTCGTTAAAACTTAATCAGCTTTGCCTTAGTTCACTTTTACGTTTGGAAGCTTCTAGTAGTTTGGATCTCTCTCAGTTATGAAACTATCTATCCATTCTTGTTCGCTGTAACCTGCAACTGTATAATTAACACTGTACGATAGTTTGAACTAATCCAAGATAGACATTCGTCTAAAATAATACTTGTCCACTTTAGGATTTGAATCATAATTCTTAGTTAAAATTGCCACTCTAGGTCATCAGTTTATGAACAGGAGGAAAACATGTGAGAACTATGTAACCACGATACGTAGCCCACCTAGTTGATGGGCTTTGGCCTTTGTATATGAGAGAAACTAGAGCTGATTGGATTTATTGGGCAGGACCGCAGGGGGCAGTTTATATCACCCTACATGAGTCTCCGATGAAAGTTGTAAAACTTCGAGGAAGTTCTGGAGTAGGAATTATAAGATAGGAGGACCATGATCTTGGAGAACAAAGGAGGATCCCTACTCCAAAAGATCTCTGTGGGATCTTATGTAAAAGAATAAAAAGGATCAGGATCTTGAAACATTCGGAAACATCTCTTAAAATTTGAGACTCAATAGGAGTAAAGGATTTCAACAAATGCCAGAGGGATGATGTTGATTGTACTTGTGGTATTAGCTGATTGAGTCTAAGTGATCTATCCTTTGTCTCAACGTGCAACTTCATCGTGTAAGAGCTCCCCTTTCGACCTTAATCTTAATAATGGAACACTGACCATCTGATCATGTGTTCCAATGCACTCTTCTGAAGTTTATCTAGATCATGAGGAAAATGTCATAAGATACGATAATCCATACATTTATCTTGTGCTGTGACGAGTACCTCCTCTATGGGTTTGGATTGCTCAAGCTAATTATATGTTTCGTTCCATAATCAAGTATTATTCATAAGTCACAAGTTCACCCTGCTGCATTAAATCAAATCGATGATCCATAGTTCCCCTTTTTTTTTTCGGTGAATGAAAGCTCGGTGTGTCTGCAAGTTTTCTAAGTCTGTTTTTTCGCCTTGTGTGCAGCTTTGGGGCTTCACCCATTCATCACGCTATCTATTCTAATCTGCAAGCCTCCCTTGGCTTCGGCCTCTGTTTCAATTCACCGCGACGTCTTCTACGTGTGATTCAACTTTTATGCTATATTTATACATTGATTCTTTTGCTGTACATAGTGTACAAGAGTGATCATTTGTGTACGACAGTGGTCATTTGTAGTAGTTGTTTAGCATTTGTACATACTCTTTTCCATTCCAATCTACTTGTGCTTATTAATAGCTTAGTCGTCAATGTAAAAGTTGCAATTGCTCGGAAAAATAGCCAAGCTTCAGTAAATTTATTCCAAGTACTGAAGCTAGCATGACAGAACTACTCGGAAGGAGCGGAATTTAAATCTGCAAAAATTACATCAGCCAGCCACACCGGACCATTGGACTCCCAAACATCGTCACCCTTAATTACTTCAGCTTTAATTCTCTTTGAGGGGAATAAATGGATATCGAACGCCTTACTTCCAAAATGAAAAGCGATGCAGAACATAGTACAACAGAGCAGACTGTGGTGATAGTAAACAGACCTTAGCATTTACAGGACACAGGACAGACCTTGAGAGCAACAGAGCAGTCTGGTGACCGTAAACAGGGTTCAGGGTTTAATTAATGACAGTACAAGGATAGCCATAACCAATTTGAATAGGAGCAACTTGAATACAAAATTCATCAAGAGTGTAGTTAGTACTAGTCTCACAGTACAAAACTTTAGCGATAATCAAAATGGTTGGACTTTTGAGCGATGATCACAGTTTGTACACTAAACTATTTCGGAATACATCAAGCGACTGATAACTCTTCAACTGGAAAAGAGCTATTAGACTGAAAAGAGCAATGACTGGACTTTCAGGAACCACTAGTAATGAAATCAATAACCGACTCGATTCAGGGCCCAAATCGATCTACTCCCCACAAGTCGACATACCATGCAGAAGCTGCACAATCCCTAGCACCACTCTACATTACCAAGATCTCAGGATTGGGGTAGAACAGCAGGCAAGCCGAAAATTCGTAGATTGCGGTCCATTGATCCCACAGCCAGATACTTCGCATCCAGACCAAACTTCGCAGATGTCACTTTACCTGCAATGAAAGTTTCAGGAACAAATGTACAAGGTTAAGTGATACATTGGCAAGAAAACTGAAAATCAGATGTCAAAGAATTTGTGCAGAAGTAGAAGAACATGTACCTGAACCAGACAAATCAGGGAGGGTCACTAGACGGTTCCATTCTGACTTGACACTTGCTACTTGGTATACTCTGCAGAACAGGAAGGCATCAATATTGTCACATTCCCCTTGGCCTACGACGCTCCACACAACTGCAAGCAGAGAGCTTGCCTACCAGCCTACTCGAGCCAAGAAACTTGCCCGACTCTATCAATTTTTGCAGCTTTCTTTTAAAAGGGTTTTAGTGTTCTCTAATTTATGATATTTCTCATTTCTATGGTTTAAGCTCACTAACAACAGATATGTGCTTTGTTGCGTTTTAACTAGCTATACCGACTGGTGAGCCACACACAACACCAAATAAATATCATGACCATCCGAGGTACGGATGTTCATCCAATTCCATCTCCTACCCCTAACTACCCATCCAAAGACTTCGAATAAAAAATAGGCGTGTGAACTTTAATTAAAGGGGGTGGGGTGGGAGCAACTGAAAGGATCTATTGCAAACGGACCTGATATCTGAACTAGCAACTGCAAGGTAACTCCCACTATGATCGAAGTCAACTGCAGAACAAACAGAGCAATCAGTGAAAAATCTCCTAAACTAATGTGTTACAATCTTTTAGTATAACAGACCCAGTTTACTACCCATTTTACCAAATAAAATTTTTCAATACCAGAGTTAGTCGGCGTGTCTGGGTCGGGAGATGCAAAAGACCGGAAGTTCTTTAATTTACGCAGATCCCAAAGCTTTACACCGTCATGAGCTGCGGTCTGACCAATTTGAGAGATAATTAGAATCAGATCAGAGCAGAGCAACCGTGATGAGAAGTGCAAATATTCAATTATTCATTCGAAAGGAAAAACACCTACCGCAAGAAAATACCCATTTTCTGAAAAAGACATGGCTGTGACGGGACCCGTATGCCCATCAAATTTGGCAACATTTGCCTATGAAAGAAAAATGATAAAGTCAATCAGTAAAAAAAAACCTAGGGGCCATAAGAGGGCAGAGTTCTGGCAAATTAGCAGACTTCACAGCAGGCAAATGGGTGCGCCCAGGACATACCTGAGATTTAACGTCCCAAATCTTTACAATGGCATCTGTAGTACCAGTTCCCAAGATGAGACCATCAGGATGAAACGCCGCAGATGTATACCCTTCTGATACAGACGAGTCCTTGACCTGCGCCGAACAAACCCTTGAGAACAAAGCATGTTTTGGTGGGATGGAAAACACCATGAATTGTGAAATCGTAATAGAGAAAAGATTTGTAGTCCGAGAAACTGGTGGATGGAAACCTGGGAGAAACAAAGTCCACTTGCAATATCGTAGAAACACCATGAATTGTCAAGAGAAGCTGTGACAAAGTACTTGTTGGTAGCATGAACTGTAACAGCATGCACCTGTTCAACACCAATTGGCAAAACATGAGTTTAATTTGCGTCGCAAAACATATATGAGAAGTAACCGTAAAGCTACAATCTAGAAAACAAAGCATATTACTAGTAAGTGTAACAGCTGGCAATAGCAGAAACAGGTAAGCATAACTGCACAAGTATAGGAAAACATAAGACAAACTATTTATAGTTTTATACATGTATCATGGAAAAGCAGCATATTTGAAATAGAATAACATTACCTCTCCTGTGTGGTCCTTTAAAACATGTCTGCAATCATAAGTCCCATCATCCGAGCCTTGCCATAATCTTACAGTCTGTCAGCCAAACAAAAGTTGACAAGATAAAAATACATACTACTAATCCACCAGTTATTTATGATGATGGGTCCAATATTAACTATTAACAATGAGATATGAACGACAACAACGAGAACCAGGAAACCCCATAGACAACTTTTTTCCTGAAAAACTCGATTAATTAGGACCTACTTCGGAAACAAACACAAGGAAAAACATATAACATTGTCACTCAAACTGAAGCAGTAACATATGTTACTATACAGGCAAAAGTCTCAAGAGGTCAATGCAGATATTCAATTCCTAGAAGCCAAACTCCCAACTAATTCTGGCACAAATCTGACCACTACAAAGAATCAGGATTTGAGGAAAGTGGGGAAAAGGAATAGTTGAGTGATCTCCACAAGGCAAAGATGAGACACAGATGTAGCTTAACAATCTAACCAGCCAAAACCACAAGATACTACTCCGTAGATACATAAATGTCATACGCTATACAGAAGATGAACAAATTTAACATCAATTTGCTTCACTTTGCATCCAACTCATAGGTAAGACAGTAATACAGAAAAATTGGTAAAGCCTTTCACTTTAAATGGTAAGTTCTAGAATTCAAAGCTCACAATCAATAACATGAATCACTTTCTTCAGAAAATTGTTCAGAATTTCAGATAAACATAGAAATCCAATAATTAACGAGCATAGACCTAACGAGCATTTCAGATAGTACGCACAACATACAAGAAGCTGAGGAACAAATGATACCTTGTCTGCTGATCCTGTTATAATCAAGCCTTCATCCTGCTGGACAATTTTAATACTGGTGACCTGCAAATGCATAGACAAACCATTTTTGAGGGCTCAGCACAACACAACCAATCTAGTTCAGTCTGCAGAAGGAGAGAAAAGCACCTTCTTTGAATGACCGCTGAGTGTAGATACAGTCCCCCCGGCTGATCGATTGAGGACAACTGCATTCGTATCGATGCCTCCAGTTGCAATGAGATCCTATAATTAGGGGACAACAATATCATGACAAGAGAAAATGGTGCCCAAACACCAGGTTGAACACCACTATGCCAGAAAGATAAATATCAAAACACCCAGGAATGTTTTAAAACTAAAATCCTCACAAACACGAGTCAAAAGCAACTGTTAATAGTTACCCAGCCGGTTAATAGCGAACTCAGATAGCCTTAGCACTTTTGGACACTATGATAATCGTAAACGCACCCACATACCTTAGAATGATGAATGTCAAGACACAGAATCCCAGGCTTGTTGGTTTTGGTAAGGGGATGACTGGAGAGTACAGTATACCGTTCATCAATAGGAGTCAAGGTTGCAGGTATCTGCAATTCAAGAAGAAACGCAGAAGGGGCAATGTTAGCAAGCACTCAGAATGCTTCAGCTTCTGATAACCGTATTGAGTAAAGTTCACAATTAAGGGCCCACAAATGAAAGAGTTAACTATTAAGCGGATTCACTGTAGGAGAAAAACATGTACTAAAACAAAGTTCGCACAAGATCTATAAGTTCTAGCAATGCATACCGTCCGCTTCTTCCGCTGCTGTGAAAGTATTGCATTGCAATCAGTGAGCTCCGCAATAATATCAGAAGAAATCCCTGGTCGTGGTTTCTTTCCTCCAGGACCCAGATCCTCGCCATCAGCAACTACAGATCACATATTTCAGATCCAAATGTGCAATTATAATTATAAAACAAATAAATAGAGATGAAACAACAACCTCTTTTCCCATTGCTCAGGGGCGCATGTACTGCATTGCCTGCATCTGCATATGTTGGTTGCCTTTCTCCCTGAGCCAATAATGATCTTGCCTCATCTCTTTCTTTCTTTAGTCTTGCAATTACACGACAAGCAGCGTCATGCTGCAAACAAAAGATGCAACAGCCAATTTTGTCAACTCCAAACACTACTCATAGTAAAACCGTTTTTTCTACTAAAACAACATCAAGTTTATATGAAAGGGTACACGTAGACACATTAGGTTACAGCTAAACACATCAGGAACAGATTTGATAAAAGATGATCTTACAAAAGAATACAGCGATCTATGTATAAGCTAAAAGGTCCCCAATCTCACACCCAATTGTCACACACACACACACTTTTGTGAGAATTAGGTCAAATACTCTAGTCAATGCAGAGGTAAAAAGAAAAAGTTAAGCAGCATATGACTAGGAATCTTTCTGGTACAATTGCAGCTCAAATTTGACTTGTCGTAATCCAAGAGAAACCCCCTCAAGACTATATATTCATAGCCATGGCAGTCATGAAAACAAAACAAAACCTAATAAGCGGTTCGCCAGAATATTCAAGTATTTTAACACCAAAGATCTATGCAAATTTAAGCTTCAGGTTTTTTTAGCAATGGATCCCAATTTCTGGGGGTCAATGGCAGAACTTGCCACTCACAAGCATCGGAGTTAAGAGTTTAGGATTGACAGAATATCGTGAAAAGAAAAGAAAGCCCAATAAGCTAGTTAAGAATAGACATTGATCCTAGAAGTTTTAAGATTTGAGGCAGACAAAATCTAATCCCTATCAGTATACAAACGCCTTTAAAAGTGGAAACTAAACCAGTGATTGGCACATCAACCACCTAATTGAAAAGGGCCATAGAGGTAAAGAAAACACCTCGTACCTGGTAGAGAGCATGGCTCAGTTCTTGTCGTGCAGTATGTAATTGTTGTTCAAGAGCAAAATTAGAAAGCATCAGACTATCCCATTCCTGCAATTTATAGAAACTAAATTCAGAAGCTAATATGATTGGAAATTTTGGAAATACATATAAACACAAATCCAATTGCATGGATCTATTACAGTTTGTCAGGGAATAGCATTTAATTGTACCTCACTCACATTAACAGATATATTAGTTCTCAGCGCACAGTGTTACCAAAGGATTTCCAGTGATAGAATGAAAAGACATTCAAGGTTTAGTACTTGATATACTTCTACTTTATGAATTTATATAAATGGTTTTAATAATACTTAAAAAGTAAGCTACATTCACCACCTCGAGGTCATTCATTCATGCATCAATAAATATGATGACTAAGCATCGTAATCAAGTTTTCAACCACACTCTGAAATGAAGTCCCAAAACAAATGTAGACCAGAACAAAATTAAATATACAAACTTCAAAAGCTACCATGCAGATAATTCGAAAAATGAGATGGCTCAGTCATAAAAGTGAGAAGACGGCAAAACATAAGTTACTTAACCCTTTCACAAATAGAGAAATACATACATTCTGAAACATTCCAATCATCCCAGGTATGCTGGCAGCTTGAACAGGTCTAGGCTTCACAATCTGCAAGAAAGCAATTCAACATAAGGAACTAACTATACTTGGCAATTTGCATAACAAAAGTTATAACAGAGAAAAAAAAAGGGCCTCATGGATACCTTCCCAGCTTTTACAGCAACAATGTCATCCATGGTCAGCGACTCGCCTGTAATTGGACATTTTCCGAAATCCTTCACCAGAAGAACAGAGATTTTCAGGCATTATATCAAGAAAGAAAATCACCCGTATATCAACACAAACAGCATCAACTGAAATATAAAATCTACACTTCAGGTCCCTTCTAGATAGACCGAAAGCTCCCAACTCCTAACAACAACACGTAACCTTAGCCAGCTGAGGTACCAAGAATCATCCAAAAGAATACATCTTTTTGGTCACATATCAAATACATTGTTACTTCTCCTTTCGCATCTTAATATCAAACTAAGGTCCATCAAGTCAAAGATTAAAGCTTTCACTCCTTACCTCAGCGGTCATCAACAAAAACCTACACGATCTAGTATTCTACTCATGACCTAAACTCTGCTCGTCACAACGATATCGATATCACGTAAACAACATTCCAGCAATCTACTAACTCCTCCTCGACTGTCGATGTCCCAAAATCAAAATCTTACAAAACCAAACCTTTCTACAAGCTAATAAGTCCTCACACAGCTCCTATCACTAACGAATTACGGAAACAGCTAACAATCGACGCATCGCCGAAAACTTCCTCCGTTCACAACAACTCAATTCAACCAACTCCAATACTAAACCATATCGCCTAAACCCTAGATTCCTTGAAAAACCATCGACCGTCACCAAAATTCGAACAAATTACACAATAAAACCCTAACAAACTCAATATAACGCGAAAATCGAAAAACTCGAGAGCGAAATTATACCGAAATATGCCGTTCAATGAGACGTTTCTCGAAGAGAAGTCCAGATTTCTTCGAAACGACCGCCTCTTCCGGTACTTCACCGGAAACTGCAGCACAAAAAAGAGGCGCAAAATCGAAAAAATCAATAAAACTAGCACAGAAAATTAAAACCTCGAAGATAAAATAAAACCCTAGAAATCGAAGAACAACAAATCACAACAAAATAACTAATGAAAAAAAAAAGAGGAGAGAGAAAAGATGTATACTTGAGCAGTTCATTGTAGAGGAGAGAGGAGAGAGATGCAGGAGTCGCGATGCGGTTGAATGTTGAGGATTTCAGAAGGTTGAAGAAGAAGCGTATCGAAGAAGACAGTGAGAGTTCGGAGTAGAAGAGCGGCACCAGGGAAAAAAGAGGAGAGAGAAAAGAGAGATTGAAGAACCAAAGTGCGGCCTTTTTGCGAGAGCTTTGTATAATCTCTATTTTATTTTTATTTTTATTTTTATTTTTATTTTTGTATTTAATCTAATCCTCCAAAAAATCTAATCTTATCATTTTATTATTATAATTAAAAACTAAAATTAAAATTAAAATTTTGGTGAAAATCAATTCCAAATAAAAATGTTGGTGAAAAAGTAAAAGAAAGTAGACGGTAGGTAAGGTTTAATTCACACTTTGAGTATCGAGGTTGGAGAGTGCGGTTGTGTTGTGTGGTTGAGTGTGAAGAGGCAATTGAGGGACTATTGGAAGGGAGCGTGTTGAAGCTTTGAAGCTAGATGATAGAATAGAATGAGCTTAGGTAGGAATGGGACAGATGGTTTCACGTCTAACTTGCGTGAAACGAGTACTCATTAGTGTTTTCATGTACATATCTTGAGTACTAAGTTCTAGTCATGTTCGAGTACTAGATACGCAAATGTTATGTGTGTCCACTGTTAAAGGCTCCATCGTAGTCTTAACTTTTGTCATGGCAATATTGGAGATTTGCAAGATCATTCATCCAACAACTAAAGTAATAATTTATCGAAAGAAAGGTCTTTCGCCAAACAGTAGTACCTTAATCTCTATCTCATGGAACGTCTATTTCTAGTGATCACATAAGTCAAATTGAATGTGGGGATAAGCGAATATAACCTCTATTTGAACCCGAATCAGCCGAATGGTTATGGTTGATGGAACCATCTAACAATGTAAGAAGTTGGGACCTCTGTATGATAGATAACTCTTGCAAAAGGGTACAAGTACATATATTCAACTAGGTGCAACCAAAGGCCATTTATTTGAAGATGCCTCATCAAACATATATAAAGCAATACTCTACGATCAGTGTTACAAGTTATAACTATTCTTCATAAGGAAAGGGTCACAGAATAATCCACATGCAAACCTACAAATACTTTCTATAAAAACAAGAACTTAGTGGCAAAATGCCATTTTCTCTACTTTGTTTTTGTTGTTGTTAATGGCAAAATGTGAGCTCTTTGGCAATGTATATGTACATTTATAATGCAAATTAAAGAGACACAAAGCTCACTTAAAATGGAATGCACTATTTTAGGCTTAGGCTAACAGGCATAGACCTAGAACAATTGGTTATAGAAGACAAACAAATTTTACGCGACGCGAAAGCGTTGTCTAAAGGCTTCAATTATGTGTCTCTTTGGTACATATTCCTGCACGTTATCTCTGCTTTAGGTCCTGTAATAAGTGCTTTAGTGCCTCAAAAGGTTCACTAAATCGCTACATGTTAGAATACGTTGTAACGCTGTTTCTTGATGACCCATAATGAAAACTGTGTCGAGAATTGCATTGATCGACTAGTGTATTCTACCCATTCTACAAAATTACAAATTGCTCAATTAGTCACCCATTCACCCAAGGTTAACTTGTCAGTGGACATAACTAAACACACACACAGCAGGATGTTAAACTTTATTCCTGCACATTGTCAAAACTGAATCCCTGCTTTAGGTCCTGTAGATACACAACCTCATTTCTGTGCTGGAAAAGTAAAAACAGTGTTTTCCGATGACCCATAATGAAAATTGAGTCGAGAGTTGCATTGCTTCAAAACTTTTACGATGTTTCTTAATATTCTCTTGCACTGTCTCCCTCTTCGACACGTAATGCAAGAGGAAGATGACTTTAATCCATTCAGGTAAGTTTGAAGATAGATCAAGTTCTATTGATTCCTTAAAGAAGCACTTTTGAACTTTTTGAAGATGAAAAATACCACATTTCAATTACTTTGGAATAGGGGACAATGTGTTTTTTCGCTTTCAGAAAAAGTTGCAATATTTCTGAGAAAACAGCATCCACATATGCTGGAGCACTTGGGAAAATTTTCTTAGCTATATGCATCAAGTATTGCATCACAAGCTTTACAATTTTTAGAACTTTGCTTCGATTGTTACATAGCATGGAAACAGACACAGACACGATAACTCTTGTCACTTCCTATCGAGGTCAGACAAGGGAGGTTAACACTGATATATAGTCTGAAACAAATTTTAACTCAACCGTACCCTGGTAATTTTCGATATCAGTCATTTCGATTTATACACATAGCTAAGACGACCAATGTAACGTATGTAATGACTATTAAGATCTTACAGAGTGATACTAGAGAGTAAAGATATAGATTTCATTCCATGCAATCATCTAGCAATCACTAGTAGTCTAGCTAGAATCTTCACAGTCACATAAAACACAGATTGACTGCTCCCATCCTGTCAATGCTATAGGCATATATCTTGCCTTTCTTTACTGAGCATAATCTTGGATAACATTTGGAGTATGATCAACATCATATAACATAGCCATACGCGTAAATTTTGCCTTCTAGGGCGAAACAGAAGCTCCATGGCATGCTGCTGCATTGCTTATAATGGTAAAATGCCTGGATTTAACCTCAAGGACAAGACCAAAGCAGCATAAAAATATGCATCAAATAAGTATGGTGGGATGAAGAGATTCCAAGACAATCTTCTGTTAATCATACGTATAGCCGTATAGGTGCAGGCGCAGCTAGGACAGGTTAGGAAACAGCTTATTGGTCCATTGGTCTGCATCTTTTCGCCTGCAGACAGGCCTGGAAGACTATAAAGTTTATTCTTGTCAGGGCCTTTGAATGAAGGGTGGCCGTCTAGGGCTCAATGCAATTATGATAAGCTCTTCTTCGGGTTTTTGTACCAATAATCTCGATTTTTAAGAACTAAGTATCAGGAACGGCCCTTAATTGTAAGATTATTGGAATAGCACGAATTGCAACTTATGCAAAGCAATAGCACTAGATGCTTGTTTCTTAGCTAGCTAGGAATCAGAAGCCAGAGCATTTTTCTTTTACATTGGTACAGTACAATGTTATTAGTGACTTTTAGGACTGTAGGTGTGTACTCACTCAGATCTGTCCTGCTATATGCGCAATGAGCCTTTCGTATGGAGAGCATATCTCTAACTTAAGGCATTCAATGAATGAATACTGTTAAGTTGCAATGAAAAAAACAGCAAAAGTTGGGGTTTTAATGCCAAATTAGGATAGTTTCTGTCTGCAGGAAACAGTGCACAGAATGTAGTCAGTAGAACTCAGGACTGTGGTCACTGTGCAATGCTACAACAAAATTCTTGGTATGATATACCATAAAAAAGCAGAACATTACACCAGGAATTTTGATTCAGAAATAAAATCAGGCAGACACAGAAGTTCTCTAATCAGGTCATAGGTGTTTGGTTACTAATACGCGACAAAAAGACAAAACAAGTTTACAGCATTACAGGTTTGCCAGGATCACTGCACAGTCCTTAAGTTCACATTTTTTATTCGTCCATCTGCTAAAAGTAGGTAGCTTAATGAACATCGAATAGTACATTTGTTATAATTCATTGTATTAGTCCAAAAACGAACCATTTTAAACGAAAACAAAACATAATTTCAATGTTGTAGCCTGTAGGATATCACATTTCTTTCTGATTCAAGGGTAGGAGATAGAATAGATTCCAGAATGATTTTCATGAAGGTTTAGAGGGGTCCAATGTCACTCAACAAGCTCAGAAAAAAGAGGCTAAATTATTCCTCAACAATTATCATAGTCACTGTCAATTGGAAAGAACAAAGAAGACAGCAAGTAGAATCCACATAGCTCATCAGTCATAAAATGCACATTATTATTATCGTCAGCCTCGTAAACTTTCCTAGGCAAACGATTTCTGGTACGCAAATTGACTAGACAACATTTAACGGTCACCAAATAATTTGAGGTCAGTTGACATGAACCCTCGCTACAATTAATCGTTGCTAGCTAGATCAATAAACCATACATTTCAATAAGATAAAAAAATTGTTACCTTTATCGATCACCTATCACTCTGTCAGAGTTTTTGATCTTTTTCTTTTACCTGAATTTCGAATACTACAAAAGTAATGGCATTTCTTATGAAAATATGTCGTTTTTCCCAAAGCAAAAAAAAGAAAAAAAACAGCTACGGAACTGAATGTCAACTCGAACATCTTAACATTCACGCAATGGTCTTAGGCTTCCTAGAAGCAATCGACATCATTAGCAGATCAGACCCACAACAGACAATGAAAATTATCAGAATACAACAATAACATAATCAAACAATACGTATAATCTCGTGACCTTTCAAAATGTTGTTATAGACACGACATTACTTCGATAGTAGTCTTTACAATTCTTCTATCAACTTAATAACACGGACATTCAAACAATCCGATTCAAAGTTCAAATAATTCTATCTCATTTTCTTTACACTCACGCGTTAACATGTACACGCGCGTTACAACAACCATCCAATCCCTTTCAACAAGATGGGAAATTCCAATTCAAAAGCTTCAAACATACTAGTCTACAAAGACCACTACCTAAACACATTTTCACCATGTTAATTCAGCGTAAAGCCTTATCTGATAATTAAACAGCCAAATCTAATTGGTCGATTTGGATGACAGAGATGCTGAAACTGTACTGATCGATCTCTCTATCATCAACGTCGTATCACGGTCCGAGAATTATATATTTATATGCATATGAAGACCACTACAGAAATTGTACCACTTTTGCATCTTCTTATTATCAAGTTTGTAAGGTAAAAGCTCAAGAGGGAACATTTTGCATCTTGCATTCTTACATATGTTATATGTATGCTTTTTGTCATTTTGACATCATTTCACGTAATCGACGACCGTCTCATACATTTTAAGGGTCCCGTTTGACGGTTTACTATTACGATTGTAATTAATCACGGGAGTTGATAGTCTAAAAGTATGATGATAACAAATAATTTATGGTTAGGTTATAACGTTCTGTTTAGAAATGATCGATATCAAAACTCAAGAACAACAAAAAACCTTGTGTAGAAAATATCTATGCAGACGCGACTTGGACTACAAGATTATTGGAGTTTTGCTAATGTATCTATTCTTGGACTAGTTGTGAATTGTGATACTACTAAAATGGAAAACATTCCTGGTTGGGAGTCAGCCTATAAATAGATCACAATGCCAAGAATTTAGTAGCTCATAATACAATAACATCTTGCTTGAGTTGAAGCTAAAATGCTGGATTTTTAACCCCTAAATTTAGTATTTTTACCACAGATTTACAAGTAAGGTCATATTATTTCTCATATTGAACTGTAAATATGGAGTCACATATAGTACACCACAACAAGAATGAGAATATTCTCAAGCATGTGCCTCTATTACCTATATTTGTGATATTGTAAATACACCTAAAATAGCTATATAATTAATTACATTCATAATAATGTAGATACGATAATACGAAGAAGTCTACTAATTATACGGTTACATATAATGCTCGCAAACGAAGCTATATGATACACAGATTATGCATGTATTCACGTGTAATCCTATATATTATAGTCGTGATATACTATATATCGAATTAAATTAGAACATTGTATTATATTATATTGTACAATATACGTATTACAACAAAAGTACGGTAACTATTTGATCTTTTTACCCTTTCTTTTACAAGAAAAAGTACTTGTGATGGTTAAAAAGGAGTCCAACAACATAAGACACGGCATAGAAAAGGCTCTTGGTTGTTATAAAAACTAAGGACATTTCCGTACACTTTTCAACAATTTACAACAGAATCCAACCCAAGTTTGTGCAAACTACTTAACTTCAAGGTAAGTTCCATGTCAGCAAAATAATAGTAGTAAAAAAAAAATACCCCATTTTATAACGATAATTTTGTATTTAATTAGCAAAATTAGAGGTTTGGAGAAAGTATAGGAGTTATCTCACCTTCTTCCTAGGAGAGGGGTGACGGCTGACATATAGACATGCCTAATCTTATAATATGCTTTGTCACATATATAACAAAAATCCTAATGTATGTTTTTTGTTTGTTAATTACCACCCTTCTTCTCCGATCATATCATCATTTTTCTTAGTTGTCCTTTGATTAATCTTGTTTTATTTCGTCGCTCTATCTGTTTTAAACAATAATATTGTTGTTTTTTCGATTTTCCTTCTAATGTTGTACCGAGGAGATTTTCTTCATTTATACACATACCATACAAAATTTCCAAATTATTTCTCTTACAAGTTTATTGTTTGTATTGTTACTAGAGGAGGTGATCATACCAAATGTGCTCTATAACAAGTACTCATCTTCTAAGGGACACTCAAGGTGAAGAAGACGAAGATCATAGACACCAAGAACACGAGAGATCGTTGGCCATGTCTTTACAAGATGTTGTTGACCCGCCCCGCCCTCCTCCTTCTCCTCCTCCTCCTACGTCGTTACAACAACCACCACCAACGTCCGACGACATTTCTGGCCCTTTAATTGTAATGTTTCTTGTTAATGCTAGCTACCGTTATTTTTCTTGTTACATTGCATCAACTCATCAAGGTCATTATATTGCATGATGCATGCCATTTTGTGACATTGCCATTTTTGTTAATTCCTTTACTTAAATGGGCTTTCTATTTATATGTCAAATTGTTTTGAAGTTTTCAAAGTTTGTTTTTCTAGAAAATTTTTGCTTTCACCCTTACAAAAGGTGCTTAATTATGCAACTTGATTTATACATACAACAATCCAAGAGGGTAAATGAAAAATACAACTTTAAGCAAAGATTAAAGTTTTTTTTACCTTAATAAGCTCCAACATTTCTGTTAATTATATGTTGAAACTCAAACATAAGATCAAAACATTGCTAATTAAGTAGAACAATTTTATATATGTAGGATCAATTTTATTTTTCTTTCTTGTTATTATTTTGGTTAGAAGATTCCTTAGATAAACACATGTTTTTACTTTGCTAGGGATTAATGCAATGTAATATTCAACTTTTCCATGCTTCTTTATGAAGTATTCCAGCAAAATTGGACGTACTTCTTTGCAAAAAATTGCTCTAATGGTAGATAAAGTCATCTCATTTTCGGCAAAAAAATCGACTTTTTTTACTTCTAAGTGCCCTTGTAATTCCATTTTTCCAATCCAAAGTGCAGTCATTTTCCTACATTGCTACATCTAAAACCAAATTCCAATATTCTTAGACTTCCTTTCAAAAATGTTGGTACAATTTGTGCTTCTATATCTTATCTGGGTAAGTATCTAGTTCCTGCATGCCACATGGTGCACAAGATAGAGTTTTGATATGTATATGACTTGCTTTTTTAGCTTACTACACCCATAAAAAGATCACTTTGATGGCCTTTTCTTTCTGTTTTTGCTCATCATCATCATACCGCGAAAATTAGGCTTGATTCAGTGTTTAACTGAGTTCACACTCTTGATGTTTACTGGTTATATATAAGCATAAAACAACATAGATGTGTATGTGAGTCTGTATATTGCAACTTAGGGTAAAAACAAAAAATTACATGTTGTGTCTTCGCTCTTCAAAGAATTTTACTTGACATGTTTTTCCGAACATAAACTGTGGTTGGTTGGTCAGTTTTTCTGTTTTCTGCTGTGTCGTCCTGCATAAGCTACTACTACTACAACTACTACTCTTAAGCTTGAATTACATCAAATCTTCCTGTTCCTGTATATTGGATGACAGAGTTAGCAATCAGTATGAGTAATTTTGGAGCAGGGAAGGTGTGTTTGAAAAGTTTCATAGAAAAAAAAAGTTATGTAGAAATTGAAACTTTTTTATGTGTACTAACACTTTGTAACTAACATGTTTGTTTGTTTGTTGATGTAGGATGATATAACAATCCCAATCAGTGCTCAAATTTTCGATTTCTGCGACGATTCAGATTTATTTCCTGATACATTACAAAACTCTGAGGTGACTTCTAGTCCAAATTGTTGTAGCTATGAAGATCAAAATTCATCATATGCTACAAACATTTCTTTCCCTTCAAGTATAGCTGACAATAATACCGAAAACAACAACAACAACGACGACAACAACAACAACAACACGAGGTTTAGTACCGAAAACTTGGACATAAATAACTTCCAAGGTGATCAGAATGATCACAATGGAAGCAATACTAGTACCACAAGCAGCACCAACACGACTGCAACAACAATCAACGCGCCTGGCCACCACCAGCACCAGCATCACCACCACAGTAGCGGCCTATCAGTCATTTTCGATCCACAAGTCGAGATTGATAATGACATCTCTGCCTCAATTGACTTCTCCCCTTCACCACTTCCTTACAATCTCAACCCTGCAACTTTAGTTGATCAGGTTGCAATGAGTACAGGTCTTCAACAATACTCTACCTCACCAGTAGACCCTTCTTCCTTGGCACTTCCTGTCATTCCTGGCCAACCACTCGGGCTAGGCCCTGTTTTTTATGAAGACTGTCTAGCATCACTCCCACCTTTCCTGAGGCTAAACCCTTCTGCTGCAGCTGCAGCCGCGGCTGCAGCAGCTGTTTCTTCTTCATCATCCTGCACATTTCTTGATCCACCTCCAATGGGTCCCTTTCCACCTGGACTATGTACTGATACTTCTGGCCTATTTGGTGGGAGTCTGTTGATGGCATCAGAATTACAGGCCAAAGAACTCGATTTCCAAGGCGATAATGCAGGGATTTTCTGCACAGATCAGTTGGCTAGATACAATTTAGGGGATATGCAGGTCCAATTCTATTACTTTCTTACACTTTTTGTTTACCTATCAAAAATTTTACTGTCGTAAATTATTTTTTTTACTGTGGAGTGAATTTAGCATTGGATTGAAGTTGATAATAATGGTTCATTTTTGTTGAATGTCAAGGCATTTAGCAATGAGAATTCACAGTTAGTCAGTGGAGCAACAACTTCAGCTCCAATTTCGACAGAGATTTCGAGCTTGGACGATTCTACTTACAAAGTTGGCAAGCTATCAGTTGAGCAAAGAAAAGAGAAGATTCACAGATACATGAAGAAAAGAAATGAGAGAAACTTCAGCAAGAAGATCAAGGTTTTACACACATTTCCTATCCCATCACATTTCTTAAAACCATAAGCTTTTCAGAATTTACACCTTCAGGAAATTGTTTTTACTGACATGAATGACATTTCTATGTTAGTACGCATGCCGGAAGACATTAGCCGATAGCCGGCCTCGTGTACGAGGAAGATTTGCCAAGAATGATGAATTTGGAGAAGGTCACAAACACATGAATGGTCAGCATGACGAAGATGATTATGATGAAGTAAGTCCTTTATCTTATATATGCACATTGTTAGACATATTACTAATATGTCAATTAAAACTGTCACACCTGAATAGCGCATGTCATGGACGCGCTACTCAAGTATATATGTGTCAATGTGCCTAGCACATAGTACATTATTAAAAGTTCTGTTATAAAAATTTTGGAAAATTTACAATGTGTTGATGAAATTACTACAGGTAGCAGTGAAGGAAGAGGATGACATGGTGGATTCCTCAGACATATTTGCACATATTAGTGGTGTAAATTCATTTAAGTGCAATTACCAAATTCAGTCATGGATATGAACCTAAGAAAGGCCTTGTTAGTTCCTATAGATTTCGTCGAAAACACCGGCAATTTTGGTGATGATCAGTGCACCAGTTTGAGCTCCGGTTTAAGGAATAAAAAGGAGTCATACATCCTGGAGAATGTTATTTATGAATAATGGGAGAAAGTTGATGTGTATTTTTAGTTGTTAGTTATGTTAGGCCAGGTATTCTTACCCCATATGTATATGGATCTTGTTAACCTTCAACTTGTTCATATTATTGTGGGAATATTATTGGTGTAGAATTTTGTTTTGATTTGGTTAAAATGCAGCTTATTGTAGACTTAAATCTTCGAAAATCGTAATACAGATGAAACTAATATGTTTAGGTAGAATGTATGATCCAAGTATCCTGAAATCTTTTGTCTACTTGAAGATCAGAAAATGAGAGTTGTTCTAACTTCTAAGTGAAGATTGACCATATTAGTAATCAAGTTATCAGGCATATTACAATGATTGGGACTCGGGTTACAAGTATCGGATATGTAATGCACTCTAGTGTCTCGACTTTTGTGTTTTCAAAATCTCGTATTTGTGACCTAAAATGGAGTGTACTATGTGTGTACATGTGTTTGTACACATCTTTAAACGTGTGGTATTGTATACACGTAAACGAGAATTAAAATGAAGAGTCCGAAGAACGTAGTCGTAGAGACATAGAAATGTTGCTCCTAGAATGCACTTCATAGTTCAGACTCGCAGTTGCTAGAGATGGGAAATTGTAGAGACAAAAAAGGCCCACTCTGGGTATCCATGGTTATAAGGTGGGCTTGGACTACTAGTCTACGGCCCATTTCGTTGCAAACCCAATGGCTCCGGGCCCACGAGCTGGCATTTCAATCCTTTTTTTTTTCCTTTCGAATAGAGATAAGGATTTTTTTCGATCATCACTTACGAAGAAACTACAATCAATTAATCGAAAGTTGGCCATGATTGCATGAATGTATATGAGGATCCATAAGGGAGCTAACATACTAAAAATCTCTTCAGTTTGAAGGTGGTGAGTTTTAACTTAATCTTTCTCCATATCGTCATATGATTTGTATTGATCAATATCTCGGCGATTAACGTATAGATTTAAGTTCGAGTGTATTTCTTCAAATGAAAATACAATTCCAAATGTAATAGTACATACTCTCAAAGTACATTTTTAATATTGATACCACCGAGCTATTGAATCCTAGTTACAGTTGCCGTCAATAAACAACCTTCAACTAATCGACTCAAAACCGAGCTGGCCTTTAAGTGTAAGATCACAATGATACCAATATACCCTGCAAAAGTCAAAACAAACTCCAATTAAAACACGCAAGGACAAGTACAACGAACTTGTTGAAAACTAGATTCATCGGCACTTGAAATTGACAATTTAAATTCTCCAATCTTCGATAAAATGGTAGATTCACATGAGCTGATTTGCTAGAAATTGGCAATAATTGTCAAACATACAAATTTCAAAATTGAACATACACACATAACACAATATAAGACGCCGTAGCCCGCATGATCACCTACCAAACCAAGCGACACGACATATTGTAAGATACCCACAAATATTTTACTCGCATTTTATTTCAAAGTTTAGTATAAAATGTTCCAATAATTGTTTTCAAAGGGTAGGTAGTTAAATCTGCCCTACAAGACAAAAGACTTGCCTTAACAAAATCTTGGAACACAAATCTTTTAAATCAAGGTTTGTATGACTCATACAAATTTTGTCTTAATCAGTTTTTAAAACTTTTATTTGTTTATAATCAAATATAAATGAGGCCATGCCAAGCAAATTCCCGCGTAAGTTGGATCATTGCATGCTTAATAGTTAACTAGTTTTTTGACCCGTGAATTCACGGGATCGTTTTAATTTATTTGTAAAGTTGTTATAACATGTAAACTATTTCGAAAATAAAATAAAATTGTCTATCATGTTATCGAAAATAAACATACTATGAACATCATATCTCGAATTAAAATGA